>JASCZW010018027.1:0-16139 GCA_034211315.2 Aedes japonicus
GGACTTTTAGCTGCAACGAACAACACGGTATCATCAGCAAAAGATTATTACTCGCAAAATCGTGAGACTACGTCTGCAGCGTCATTAATATATAGAATGAACAAAAACGAGCCCCAATACACTCTCTTGTGGTACGCCAACGGCTGTTCTCCACAGGGCTCGACAGCCAGAATCATTAAAAGCCGTCCGGGTTGAGTTCTCGTCAGACAAATAGCTTTCGGAACCATCTGTATGCAGAATCCGAAAATCCAAAGCGCTTGATTGATTTTAACAACAGGCCGAGAAATCGTTTTCAAAGCGCGTTTCAGATCCAAAAACAGCAACAATCGTATCTTACGCTCTACATTTTCTTTCCATTTTGCTAAAACTAAATTTAACGCTGTTTCACACATGAATGACCTTTCGCGATGTCCCGATTGTTCCGGTGCAATCGAATTATTACCTATTTAAATACTTGCCAACAGCTGGCCTTTTACAACCAAGTTCCAAAATTTTCTCTAAAGTGTGCAACATGTTAATAGGACGAAACTCTTCGGCTTTAATCGTTCCAGCGACTTATTGAATGGGAATAACTAAAGATTCTTTACAAACTTGCGGCAAGTGCCCAGTTTGCACCGATTCATTAATGAAGTCCAGCAGGTTGTTTCCGATGACATTAAAGCAATCTTGTACTACTCTTGCAGTTACGTTATCCACTCCAGCCGTTTTGTTCAAAGAAAAGCAAATAGATTTAAGATCCTCTAGCGTTATTGGGTGAAAATTTTCAAATCTCCATTTAATATTAATTATGCAAACTTTAAATAAAACTCTATTCATTTCCTACAGAATAAACAATCACAACTGCAGCAACACCGAATGCTTCATCATTTCTCAATAATGATGAAGTCATGCACTAAACAAAGGATACGGGATATACAGAACAGACAAATTTTTGGTCGGAGTGGGTTATGTCCCGAGTAGAGGAAAAAAAGGCATAAATGTTTTCAATCCAATGCATATACACATCAAAGGTTCAGCAACACTAACATATTTTAAGATGTTTAATGTTTTTCACACGCCAAAACTGCCTTTTGAATAGCTATCCTTTCAACTTCTTACTTTTGAAGAATTCTGTATCTTGACCAAGTTAAAACAACGAATATTTTGTAAGGTTTATTGACAAGTGTTTGACCATTGTCATAGGGCCTAAGCAAACTTTACAATTTGTCTGAATAATGATTGTGTTAATTATTTGCTTTTGACGTAGAACTAAGTTTTTGTTTCTACACTAGGGTACTTTTTAAAATATAATCGAATTGTCATCGTCAAGTTTCAGGTGACTGGTCAGGTTTGGAGTGTTAATATCTTAGTCGTTTCTCCAAAATTTTCAAAAAATTTGAGAGGAAAAGAATATTGCATTAATCAAACATATTGAAAGCTTCTGCTTATTGAGGGATTGTTTTGACCAGTAGTGAGTCGTCTGATTCAATGTCAAGAATGAATGAACATAAAACATATTCAATAAATCTTCTGGTAGGTCAACAATGATTATTTGTTAACTTTAAGATCCTCTAGGTAATCCAAACAGTCCTGAAGTTAAGAACTTGAAATCAACACTAGAATAAGTAGCTTTTGAACTATACAAAATAAGGTAATGTATTCAAGCAGACTCAGTTCATATTTTCGACGGCAAAAATATATAAGAAATAATCTTGGGATGGAAAATCTGCAACAAGACTTCTGAAGAACTCAGAGTACCATCGCCTTGACCCACTGAAAACCCACCCGTGCCTTAAGCCCTGGACTCTCTCCGGAACCACCTTTCGGTATTACTTTGGGGAGGAGGCTATTGTGCTTTTTAAGCACCCACTATGTCTAACTGTTTAGGTCTTTAGTAGTTAGGTGGTTCCTGCAACCGTTGACCGTTTTGCCATTTTTGTGGGAGATCGAGGACGATCTGGGAGGCTGCTACGCATACCGCGTCTCAGATGTTCCGGTCTTGGAACATCCTCTGCACCAAATTATCCGGAGTCGTGTCGCTTTCGGCTATTATGCCGGATCTTGCATGGTCGAAGCGAGGACATGCGACGAACACATGTTCCGTGATTTCCTCAACTTTCACGCAACCGCTGCATGCGGAGGACTGTGCATGCCCATATTTGTGCAGATATTGTCTAAAACAGCCGTGGCCTGACAACATGAACATTCACTTCACCGTGTCGCCTACCAACCCGGTTAATTACGGGATTAGTCAGTGGGTCCACCGACCTTTGGTGAAGTTGTTCCATTCCCTCTGCCACTTAACCATGGATGCAGCCCTAGTGGTCTACCGAATACCTTTTGTTCCACGTTGTTCGAAGCACTCTACGTCCTCTTTTATGACAATGCCTATTGGAATCATCCCCGCTAGGAGGCAGACCACGTCGCGTCATACCGTTCGGTATGCACTAACCACTCTTAGGCGCATAAGCCTGTTCGTACTCTCTAGCTTACTAGTGTACCTCTTAGTACTCAAGGCGGTGATCCTGCCGTTCCTAAGTATGGACAGGGCGATACTGGTCAGGAGTTAACGCTTACTCCCTTCTAGCGCCGATCTATTCGAAATCATGCGGGATAATGCCGATATAGCCATCGAGGCTTTCTTGCAGGCGTAATCGACGTGACTGACAAAGGACAGCTTCTCGTTGATCATAACCCCGAGATACTTCAAGAACCTCTTCGATTCCACTGTGCAGTTACCTGCACTAATCGTCGCATGTTGCTCAGATTTTCGATTATTCACCACCGTGACCTCAGTCTTACGGTGGGCTAGCTCCATTTGCATGGAACTCATCCATCTCTCCACAACCCAAGTAGCACACTAGTGTGATAATTAGTTGTAGTAACTTGATTTTGACTTAGCAAGTCATATTTATGTTATCTCAACAGAATGGCAACAAGTGTGCTACTAGGGAATGCCAATGGGGTGTGAGGCCGTTAGCTCGACCTCTTCAATGGTTTCAATGGAACCTGAAGGCGTTGGAGCTAGTCGATGATAGCCACCCAACTGGCGCTATTGAACGTATTTCTCACGTCAAGGGTGACCACTGCACAGTAGCGTACTCCTCGCTTCTTGTGCTGGATTGCCACCTCAGTCGTCTTGGTGACGGACAGGATGGCATCCACCGTCGACTTCCCTTAACGGAAGCCAAACTAGTTGTTAGACAGACCGCCTAAACCCTCCGTGTACCTTTACGAATTTTTGATCTTCCACAGCGGATAAAGCTACTGTTACAACAGTAGGTCTTAAGTTCTTCAGGACAAATTGGATGACATAGGATATCCATATCTCATAATGTCATAATATAATTTAATCCGTATTGTAACTTTGTATTGCGGTATAAGCTGCTGTAACAACAGTCACAACCTTCTCAAACAAAATCTTTCCTTCTTTTTTCAAATATTTCTATGTTATTGGGCACTAATTTAATCAGAATACACCAAATTGCTAATAACGCTTAGAAAAAATAAGGCCTGAAAAGGTCCGGAAAGAGTTAAACAAACAATTCTTCCATTCTCAATAGCTTCAAGGAAGTGTACAGAACAGTTTAATTGTTGGAGAGTGTATCACTTCCATAGACAGAATCAGTGTTTCATAAAAAAAAACTCTTTGCATGAATTGACGTCTGTATGCTCATCTAGGCATGCACTCGCTACGAATTCGTGTGACACGGTCAAAACTAATGCTTATTTATCTCATCAGGCAATCGCACATCACCCAATTCTGAAATTCATTTGTTAATAAACCAAGTTTGTGCTCTACAATTTGAGTTCCACTGTTTTTTTTTCTTACGCAAAAAAGCCAGGAAGCTCTCTTACTATAACATCACATAGTTGCACTCAATTCCCATCTTCAAAGTAATATCTTTGTAATGTTATTGCATTGTTATCTAGGATTGTTTTACTAAACATATAGTATATGTTTTACACATGCATATTTTTATACTAACTTCTCGTATATAAACTTACTTACGCCATTCGAGGTAAGCAAGGAACCATCACGACACCCTCCTGCAGCGAATTGGATGGAAAGAATGAAAATGCTACTCCCCGTTCGTGCAGAAGGGATGAATTCTTCTCGACACTCATTGGTGTATCCTCTTGAGCTGATATCTCGTTTTTTTTTATCTATTGTTCAGTATTCTTAGGAAATTTTTAAGAATCCAGAGTATACGTATAAGCGATGTTGCCTATCGATCCAGTAGTTATCAAAGTTTGATCAAGCCAAACAGAGAGGAGAAACTTAACGCTAACCACCAAATCCTGTGCAACACTTGCGCCATCTTCCTTACACACTTTCATTCACATTTTCTTCAAGTCCTTGTCGTTTTTAGACCAGCTTCTCTATTTTCCGGAGTTTGCCCTCCATAATCGCCCGGCATTTTTCTATTGGGCGAAATTCTAGCTAGTTTGCCGGATTTCCTCCTTCGGTACAACAACAACCTACTTTATCATCAGTTTCACGTAATGGCCAGATCTGGCCAAAACAGAGTGTAACCTTTGAGGGACCAGAGGAAAAGCAACAGGTGCTTCAGGAGGTTTTCTTCTTTATATATTTGGCCGTTGATGGTACCGGTCGTTATGAACGGATTAATGAATTTGCCGCACCCACAGATCGCTTGCCACACTAAGTGCTCTTGGCAAGTTTGTCGACCTTCTTCTTCTGGATCTTCTCCGGAACATCCAGGCGGGCGAAGAAAAACTCCAGGCCGGGGATCTGCTTGACGTCGGCTTTAATGTACGTCTCGTCATCGATTACGATGCATTTCGGCTGCACCAACCACTTGCGGTACAGATTCCTGGCCTGAGATTTGGCCACCGTATAATGTTTATCGGTTTGGTTAGGCGCTTTTCTTACATTGAAGACATGAAGTCTGGCCCGATTCATTGTCTGCTGGATGAACCAGACGAAATAATTGACCTTCTTTGCCACGTCCCGAATAGAATGGTTCGGATTGCGCTTGAAATAATCACTATTTCTCCTTGCGTTCACGGGGTCGGTCGTCTTCGCTTTTTGCCCACTGCTGGGTCGTTTGGGTTTCTTTGAGCAATTTTACCACACGGATGACACCCCACTGTTTCGCAATCCACCTGTGGAACTGGCCTGGTATTTTTTGTTGAAGCATATTTAGCTTGAAAGCCAATCCGATAAACATTCGATAGAATGGGATTTTGCACATGTAAACCTTGCACGCTAAATTAGTACCCACAATTTCATCTATTTTTTTCAATGCAATAAAAAGTTCTACACGCAAGAAAGTGTTGCATTTTTTTCAAGTACAATCTTTTTAAATAAAAATTCTGTATAATTTTTGACTAATATGCTCGATAGCATTAGTTTGTATGTATTTATTAAGAAAATTAGTATTAGAGTTGTATTCTGAAATTTTGATTTATAGAATTAGGGATACTTGTTCCAGCAAACGACGAAAACTTGATGAGCATTTGATGCAAACAAACATTAATAAAAAAGTAGTTTCAGGAAAGTGATGAAAATCGCTCCGTTTTACGATACCCTACAACTGACGTTTGCTAGCTTGAACAGCTAAGATCCACATCTGTAAGGTAGATACGAATATGTTTCATCAATGAAGTAAAATTTGAGGTCCTGTGCTTATGTGCTATGGAATCGGTATGTTCGTGAAAACTGGATTACAAATTTACGAGCTTACCTTCGTTACCCCGGCTGCCATCTACCAACAGCTCACAACACCAGTCAAGCGACAAGGGAAGCAAACATTGTAGAGCGATCGTTATCAAATGTTTACCGACAAAATTGCGATGAATTTATGTGTGCTGAGCGGGAGATGGAGCCAAGCGGATGGTTAAAGGCAGAGTATCATTTAAAGCAATCGTGTTGCTGACGCGTCATGTGATTCAGATTGGTGGCGATACTTATATGTTTGCTTGATTGATTTTTCATGAAACATTCAAGGAAAAATCATATAAATATTGGCATGAAATTCAATACAATTCCATGATATCCTTAACCCATGACTGAAACTGTAATTATAAATTCATGCCTGCGTCAACATTATTTTCATCAGCATATTTTTTCTTCATGATCTCTGCCAGCACATGTGGGCCATCTTGACAGGCCATTATCCGTTGTTTATTTTTACAATTAATATTGATTAATTGCCATCAGGTTGCAACTCTCATAACTCTCTGAACCTTTTCCGGAGCCAACTGTTACTATTGACAATTATTTTGCATTTTCTGTTTTCATTATTTTTCCCGGAATTCAACTGAACGTTTGAGTTATGGCAAAATACTTCGCCCCATTGAGAGTGTGGTTTTGAATATTACACGCCACCATGGGCAGCACAATCCACGGAAGCAATGATGAAAGAAATCTAGGTGAGCTCCAGAATGAATAATGACGAGTCGTCACGAAAAATTGCCGATGCGCGTTCTTCTGGTATGCCACGTGGATAATGAGGGTGACGGCCGATTTTGTTTGCTGTGAAACAATCGGACACTTTCGTTCGACGACGCTGACTACGCCATGGCTCAGCATGTTGGACGATAATGTCTACCTGCGAGTTCTAGACAGTTCTAATCAATTTCGCATTGAAGATGATTTTCTACATGTCCATAGACCATTATTTCATCTTCTCGGATAGTCTCAGTTGGTTTGAGGCCCTCCGGTCGATGAAAACAGTAAGACACTCATCTTACCTTCTTTAAGATTTCATTAAGTCCATCAAAATTCCATATAACGAGTACATAATCTGATACAATTGAATAATCTTTTGGACGTGGAATTGCCCCTGAAACTGACCCAAAAAGATACCGTTGCAAACCACAACAACAAGATCGAATATTTAGGATTATTTAGGCTCTAACCTACATACAATCTGGAAATATTTAGGGTCTAACTTCATACAATCTGGGAATACTATCAAACGTCATTTTGCTACTAATCTCACAATGTTGTCAATGTCTGTTGGTGTATAATGCATCCTGACGCGAGGATGCTACGTTGAAAGTGTGGCCCGTGTTAGCTGGATAACCGTTATGACAGAACAAGTAGTCAGAAGAATCATCATCAGACAGGAAAGACACATAAATAATTACATTGATACTTGCTTGAACAAGCAAGCAGGAAGACCTCTTCTTGCAGCAGGCTTCAGCTGAACTCACGACTAATAGGGCGTCGTAATGTGCTGAGTGGATGTGAAGCTTCTAGAGTGCTGACGTGAAGACCATCCTTAGCGTTTTAGGACATGAAGCTGAAGAAACAGGACCAGTAATATGGAAAAGCGTTCAACTGTCTCGATCAGCATAAAGTTCTACGGGATGGTATGCAAGACGGGACTACACTTTCATTTCCTTCGATGGATAATTTTGATCACTGTTCTGCAGTGGAATTGTCGAAGTATTTTATTTCTAAATTGGAATCTTTCAAATTATTGGCTAACAATACCGATTGTGATGCATTTTCTACACTGATAGGCAAAATAAAGTGCCCACTTCATCGTTTTTTTCAATTTCTCTCATTTACTTGGTTCAAATTAAAGTAAACACACTGTATGTTTTTATTACCTTATTTTTTAAATTCTTTTTAAGTTTCACATATGGAATACTGCAAAAAAAGGAGTTTTACTGTATGATGTATGATATGTACTACCACCCATTGTAGCACGGAAACTAAGTCCGACAGCAGTGAGCTCTCCTCGCTGTTAGACTGGACCAAGCTTTAATAACCACTGATTATCCTAATCATGCCATTGTATGCAGGGCCAAAAAGGTGTTGGTTGGATCGATAGTCAACATCACTTATACGTATCCACAGGGATATAAAGAATCTCCTTCCGACAACAAGATTGGACAATTGGTCAAGAGAGCAAGCTATCTAACATGAGGATGCCCCAATGGGCGGGGAGAAGAGCCCGCCCTCTATTCACAAACTGTTAACAATGGAGAGTTGGCATTTCCACTCTCCCCATCCAGAGTGCTTCAATCGGGTGCCCTGATGGTCCCTCCCATTCCCATGAAATATTTATATAATAGTGTATATATTTATGTAAATGAAAAATAATACAATCATTCATATCTATTACATGCGATCTCCATTCGGTTGATCCTGAAATGTAGTCAAGTGTTTTAGTGTAGAGTTCTGTGGTTTCACGCTTATGCACGTTTTTGTTTGTTTTTAGTGATAGCAGCAATTTCCCAAAATCTTGATTTGAGGCCTCCTAAAAAAGTTTGTTAAATTATACAAAAATATCATATATACATTTTTATTTACTGTTGTCGTGGTCACTATTTGCTACTTGATGTTGATTTTATAACAGCAATACGCTATTATTTGTGCTGGTCTAATAATTATTGCTCCTGTGTAAGGGAGTTAAAGGCAAATGGAGAAAACAACAAACAACAACAACAAAAAACAACAAGCAATTTTTAAATCATCTAGGAAGTAAAATCAATAAAACAATTTCATCAAATATAATGATATTGTGAGTTATGATACAGACACATCAGACACTATCCGAATGGCAAACAGATCAGATTTGGAAAAAGGTCCATTTGCAAACCGGAATTGAAAAATTTATTAGGTAATAAGTGCAAATGCCTACCAAAGATTCAGTCGCAGCTTTTTTTGTTCAACTAGATACTTCTAAATCATAATGATAATTGGACATATAAGACATAATAATTAAAAATATATATAACCTATAAGGAGAAATGATAATGATGGTGATAAAGAAGATTGATAATGGTTATGAATAAACAATGTCCTTTATGATAATATATAGTCAAGGGATATTATAATATGAACTGAAAATTACATCTGTGCCGACTGCTGTTTTGTTGCAATTGTAGACAAACTGCCGCATCCATTATGAACCAGAAAATTTAGACAATGTATGACTGCCATGAGAAAAAAAAATTTAAATGTTAAATTATTTTACAATACCTGATGACGTGGTAGACCTGAAAGATTTGATCATGGACAATTATGATATGATTTACCGGTCGCACCCCCTCACTTCGCTATTGTCAGATTGACAACATTGCCCAGGCTACGCCAACCACCGTCTCCACGTTTCAACGTTTCAGTCTTTTGTGATCATATGACTCGTGGAGGCGTGAGGTAGGAACTTGTGAGGACCGGAGGTCGGTCGCACCCTCCTTCGAAGTTGTCAACTCACCATTTGAAGCCCCAAAAAAAAGGAGTTTTACTTAAAGAAAAAAAAATCAATTTATGTTGCAAAAAAAACAGTGACAAAATAAAGTGCCCACTTCATTTAGGCTACAGAAAACATAAATTAAAGTAAAATAAAAGCATTTCAATAATTGATGTGTCCTCCTTTGGCCTTCAGGACCTCCTGCAGGCGCTTTGACATGCTCTCGACCAGGTTCTTTAGGTGCTGTGGATCTAGCTCTTCCCAGGCGCGCCCCAGGGCTTCAAAATAGTTATTTTTATTGGTAACACCAGTTTTGTCAACCCTGGCATCGAGAATTGCCCACAAATTCTCGATGGGATTGAGGTCCGGACTTTGTGGAGGCCATTCCGGCGGTTCGATCCGACAAGACCGGAAGAAAGACTTGGTCTTCTTGGCAGTATGCTTCGAGTTGTTGTCCTGCTGGAATACGAACTTCTCTTCAAGGCTCGTCTGGATCAGCAAAACCTCCAGATTTTCTCGCAGGATGTTGATGTAAGAATCTGCCGTCATTATCCCGTCGATTTTCACAATGCTTCCCACTCCACCCCACGAAAAACACCCCCAGACCATCACATTTCCTCCTCCATGCTTCATCGTGCCTTGGATGTGGCGCTCCTGAAGCTCCTCTCCCGATCTGCACAAAGCACGAACCCGCCGCTTTCGGTTAAACAGCTCGCATTTGGATTCGTCCGTCCAGAGAACCGTTTTCCAGAGCTCTAGGGGCTTATCAGCATGCTCCTTAGCAAACTTAAGCAGTTTGGCTTTGTTTGCCTTGCTGATAAATGGGCGCTTCCGGGCAAGTTTGCTATTCAACCCCTGTGCTACGAGACGGCGACGAACAGTTCGACCGGAAACTGATAACTGAAGGGTTTCCTGGATCTCGCGGACAGTTACCTTCGGGTTTTTCTTGACTTTGCGCATGATCTTGGTGTCCGTTCTCGCATCCGTTTTCCGCTTCCTCTTCCGCATCCGTTTTCCTCTTCAGAAGAATTTTGCCAACCGCTGCCTTACTGATACTGTACTTCTTAGCGACAGCCTGGTTTTTTTCACCGTTTTGCACATCACGAACGACCAATTTTCGGATACACAAGGGAATTTCTTTCGAAAGCACTGCGTTCTCCATTTTTTTCAATTGAATCGAATGCGATCACGTATACAAATGCACCAGGTTGAGCCGTTTGCTTCAAAACATGTCAAAATATCAAAACATAAACAATCGAGGGGTCTTCCAATGAAAACTTATCGAAAACATATCGATTTTTGAAGTGGGCACTTTATTTTGTCACTGTTTTTTTCAACACAAATTGATTGTTTTTTTCTTTAAGTAAAACTCCTTTTTTTCAGTATTCCATAAGTGAAACTTAAAAAGAATATATAACATAAAATAAGAAAAAAAAACTACACTGTGTTTACTTTAATTTGAACCAAGTAAATGAGAGAAATTGAAAAAACGAAGAGGTGGGCACTTTATTTTGCCTATCAGTGTATTTGTGAAACATGACTCTCTTCCGAAATCAATCTTCCGTTTCCTGATTTCAATTTTATTCGTCTTGATCGTGATTATTGGCGTGCAGGAGTACTTCTGGAGATCAACAAGTGCTTCTCTTTCAATAGAGTGAATTTTCCTAAAATTCCAGGTACTAAAGTTGTCGCATATCAGGCTGTTATAAAAAGTAAAAGCCTTTGCATAGCAGGTTACCAAATTGATAACAAGTTCTATTGGTTTCTCAGAATATGACGTTCAGCTGAATAAACAGCCAAAATAACAGAATGAATCAAAAATACTGTGAATATCATAACAATAACTTATCGTGTTATCACTACGACTTGATGAGAAATCCTGTATCGTATGACAAATCGGTCTTCGAAATAGTATGACCTGTGATGTCTATCAATATGAAATCAGTTGCTCATACAATGACTGAAGTAACACGTTTGATTGATCCAAATCTTTGGTCAATATGCTAGATGTAGACCTAGTATTGCTCGAATTCAACTTATCGTTGATTGCACTTGAATGTGATCTGTGATCCAGATGATCCCTATGGTAGTGAGCATTTGCCTATGGTAACTAAATTTTGACTGCCACAGCGGTTCAATCCATCGATAACTGGGCTAACAGAACTTGTTACGACGTATCAGATCTTATCTTCCTGTAGCAGCATCTTGTATAGGATTCAGCGGTAGATGAAGCAAAACAACTAGTCCACGGTTGCTTATAGGTGCTTTCACTCGCTGTACAGAGAATAGAACTGTACTGACAACCTGATATGTAATATCTTAAACTTCAACTGACGTGTTACTAGGAACGTCGATTACTGCAAGAAACCTCCTTATCTATGGTGCGATCAGTAATGCACCGAGGTTCACCTGGCTAGAAGTCCGACGCGCTCGAAGCTTTCCGTAGACAGTAGAATCCTAGAGCACTTCCAAGTATACATGGCGAACGCGAACTTAAGAGCTTCATTAAGGCGAACGCGAACTTAAGAGCTTCATTAAGGCCAAGAAACCCTTATGTGATCGACAAAAAATACATCTTTAAGTGATCGACAGGGTACCCGGGTACCCACCGATTTCAAATGGAATAACTCTGGCTTTTATTGACTGATTTTAATTCTTTTGGTACCGTTAGATTCAAAAACTCATTGACTTTTAGGACACTACTAGCAATAACCGTTTAAATTTATCTTTTTCCCGTAAATCCAAGTGACCGGGACTGTGGTCCGGTACGGAGACACAATATCGGAACATCTATTGAATATGCAGGAATGTATGTCAGAATGTTTGGAATAATTCCTAGAAACTGGTACCCTATCGATCACTTAAGGGGTAAAAACTGGAGACTGGAGACTGGAACTACGAACAACGAGAGTGGGGAGTACTTGGGCCAATGGATCCTCAGGTTCGCGCGAAAAGTTTGTCCAGATTCTGTGCTGGCAAGGATGATTCCTCGCGAAACCATAAAATCGATAGCTGAGAAAAGCCAACCCTCTTCAATGGCAGAATTCTCTCACGCACTCCTTTCGTGTGGCAATACGGCTCCTGGAGCTGATAGGATCAAGTTCAACTTGCTTAAGAACCTCCCAGACGTCACAAAGAGGCGCATGTTGTACTTGTTTAATCAGTTTCTGAAACTCAACATTTTACCGAATGATTGGAGACGAGTGAGAGTTATTGCCATTCAAAAACCTGGTAAACCCGCGTCCGACCACAACTCCTATCGACCCATCGCGATGTTATTATGTATTCGAAAGTTGTTGGAGAAAATGATCCTCTTCCGTGTGGACAAATTGGTTGAGACGAACAACCTGCTTTCAGATACTCAATATGGTTTCCGTAGGGGTAAGGGAACGAACGACTGTCTCGCGTTGCTTTCCACAGATATTCAGTTAGCTTTTGCTAAAAAACAGTAAATGGCTTCTGTATTCTTGGACATAAAGGGGGCTTTTGATTCAGTATCTGTTGAAGTTCTTTCAGATAAACTCCATGCTTGTGGCTTTTCACCATTAATGAATAATTTTTTGTACAATTTGCTGTCAGAGAAACATATGAGCTTTTCTCATGGAAACTCTACAGCTTCCCGATTTAGCTACATGGGTCTCCCCCAGGGATCATGTTTAAGCCCCCTTTTGTATAATTTTTATGTCAAAGACATTGACGGTTGTCTAAGTGACAACTGTACGTTGAGACAACTTGCAGATGAGGGTGTAGTGTCTGTCACAGGACCCAATGGGGTTGATCTGCAAGGACCCTTACAGGATACCTTGGACAATTTGTCTACTTGGGCTTTAGAGCTAGGTATCGAATTCTCTACGGAGAAAACTGAGTTGGTAGTTTTTTTCTAGGAAGCATAACCCTGCACAACCGAAGCTTTAAATTTGGGGTACACCATTAACTCATTCCATGTCGTTTAAATATCTTGGGGTCTGGCTCGATTCAAAGTAAACCTGGAGATCCCACATTGAGTATCTGAAGCAAAAATGCCACCAAAGGATCAACTTTCTTCGAACAATTACTGGGTTCTGGCAGGGCGAATCCGCAAGATCTTCTAACGTAATAACGGACGACGAATTTGTCGATTTTAAAATACGCTAGTTTTTGTATTCAGTCATACCATGAGTCTCAGACGCATACCATGAGTCTTGAAGTGCTGGCTGGCATGTTGCCACTCTCGGAGCGGTTTATAGAATTTTCTATCCAGCTCCTCACCAGGTGTGAAGTCATGAACCACCAACTATTCGAGAACTTTGAGAAGCTTCTTGAGTTGAATCCTCAAACTCGTTTCATGACTTTGTATCATTTCTACATAACACAGCATGTCAGCCCTACGCTGAATTTTCTCAATCGTGTTTACTTCTCCGATTTCGGCAGTTCGGTTCATTTTGATTTATCCATGAAGCAGGAGTTTCATGGAATCCCAGAGCATAAACGTCCTATGATCACTCCGGTGATATTTTCTGCAAAGTTTGGCCAAGTTGATTCCATTAAATCGTCCTTCACTGACGGATCTTTGATAGAGGAGTCAGCAGGCTTTGGTATATTTAATGAAATTAATAGCGCCAATCGTAAACTTCAAGCTCCTTGTTCCGTATATGTCGCTGAATAAGCGGCAATACACTTTACGCTAGAAATGCTTGCCTCATTAACACCGGATTAGTACAGTAACTGTTCGCTAACTGGGTGCTGTTTAACTGGGCTGCTTTTAACTGGGCGTTCACTAACTGGGCTATAGCCCAGTTAAAAAGGAGATAAACTTAAAAAAACAGCATTTGACATTTTGTTGTCAAAATCGGAAGGGGCATGTAAAAGGCATATGTGTTACGTAGAGAATTGAAAAATGGTTAAACTGTACGAAATTGAGCCGTGATTTCATACAAACTACGTCAAACATTTTGCACAATGGGGTGCACAATATGCTTACATCGCAATAACGCATAAGACTTAAAAAAAATATTTAATTTATGTATTGTGCAATGAAATATCCCAACCGAAATCTGATCGAAAGCCCCCTCGAAGTTTATTTACATTTGAAATGTCAGCCCAGTTACCGAGCCCAGTACTTAGCCCAGTTAGCGAACGGTTGCTGTATTTCATTTTCACGGATAGTCTCAGTTCCATAGAGGCTATCCGCTCCTTGAGGCCACCTAAACATTCCTCGTATTTTCTCATGAAAATACAGGAACTTATGAGTGCTTTATCTTCGCGTTATTTTATCATAGCCTTTGTATGGGTCCCATCTCATTGTTCAATTCTAGGCAATGAGAAAGTGGACTCGCTGCAAAGACAGGCGCAATGGAATGCGATATTTATGATCGAAAAGTCGCCATCAATGATTTTTTTTTCCTACTTTTCGTCAACAGTCACTCATCAACTGGCAGTATAAATGGAGTAAAGGAGATTTGGGACGATGGAAACATTCTATCATCCCAAAGGTGTCGAAGAAATCATGTTTTGGGGGAATGGATGTGGGTCGAGACTTCATTCGTCTGATGTCTCGCCTTATGTCCATTCATTATTCTTTGAACGCTCATTTATACCGTGTTGGACTGAGCAACAGCAATCTCTGTGAATGTTGGCAAGGTTACCAGGACGTATATCACATTATTTGATCACAGATCTAAGCTTTATAATTTCATTCGGGGTAGACAACGCCATGTACCGGTTTGAGATATTTTGGAGATATTTTTCGTGGAGTTTAGGAAACTCATTTATGTGTTTTTGACTAACATTAGTGTAAGGTTGTTTTATCCTTAACCTATATGTTTCAGTTTTCTTTTTATTTATGTGCTTTTGTTTTTTTCTCGAAAATATTTTTCGACTGTAAACTAAAACTTATATAGTTTAATGATTAGACAATAAAAATTAAATATGTAATGTAAACCTTACTTAAGTTTTAAGAAAACTGATGTTTATAATCATGATAATATGGCTCTGTAAAGTTGATTTGATTGAAATGTTGTTCAAATAAATGAATGAAATAAAAAATAATAATAATAATATGGGAACTTTATTTTGCCTTCTGGTGGAGTTCGTTATAAATCAGATAGAGAGAGATTTAAGTTTTTATTATAATTGTTGCTCAAACTACAACCAACAAATTTTCTACAATCGAAAAAGGCAAAACTAAAACGGAAACGGAAAGCAGGAATGATTGAAAAAATTAATGTACCTGGAAATATCTCCACAAACCCTGGCAACATCCATTGAAACTGATCGGTTCCTGATTAAACAGTTTTCTGGCCCCCAATTTGGCCGAACTGGTCCTCGTACTTAATAAGCCAAAACTTTAAGAAACCTTCCCGAGCAGCACCAAGTTTGTTCAAAACGTCCAAATCATTCTGATTTCGTATTTTAAACCTTCATGAGTCAGGTTTTGGTTTATTGTACCACATTGACGCCTTGATTGCACCTTCTAACAAACAGAAAAACGTTCCTTGAAACGTTTTTAACCATTTTTGGGTTTTCATATATTTTATGCAGAATTAATTATTTTCCTTTTTCTTCCTTCTTGTGGTAATACAACCAATTTTTTAAACTTATTTAAAAAGAAACACTTTATTAAAAAAAAATACTGTCATAATATCTCGTAAATGAAGCGAACCAATTTTAAACTTGCTTCTTTTATTTTAAGAACGCTGCACACTACATGCTCATCAGCATTCGAACGTTGAAAGAACCTCTTTTATTACAGTAGTTAACAACATTTATGAACTCGGTAAGCCGATCATCATTTCTAATGTGAATTTTATGCAGAATTCAAAAATGCCGTCAAAAATAATTAGAGTAGAACAGTTTTTGAGATATGGATAAAAGTAGTTTTTTTGATAAATGAACAGAAACACATTTACTACTGTTACTATCTACAACCTGTGTGATCCAATCTTCAAATATTTTGTCATCAAATGAAGCAAAATTAAATTTAACACTGATCTTCTGAGCATTGGA
>JASCZW010018028.1:0-16134 GCA_034211315.2 Aedes japonicus
GGGACCGTTGATCTTCCTACTTTATTTCAACGATGTGAGTTTGGTCGTCAGCGGCCCACGACTATCGTATGCAGACGATCTTAGAATCTTCTTCGGATTCGTGCGACCGACGACTGCATCTTCCTCCAACGTCAATTCGAAGTTTTCGTCAGCTGGTCAGCTGTGAAATGTTCGGTTATCACGTTTACTCGGAAGAAAGAACCGATCATATTTACTTACAGACTCGAACGATCAACAATAGATCGTGTGGACTCGAGCAAAAGATTTGGAAATTATTCTGGACACTCAACTTTCATAAAAGCAACACATCTCGTATGTGGTTTATAAGGCGTCGAGGACATTGGGCTTCATCTTCAGGATAGCAAAGAATTTCTCCGCCATCTACTGCCTCAAATCACTGTACTGTTCGCTGGTGCGATCCACCAAATTACAACAATGGTACTGAGAGAGTCGCTTCGAAACATAAGGGTTAAAATAACTACATACTTCAAACATATTTACACCAGATTTCTGGAGAATAAATATGTGACGGCAAGCCCCCCGTTACAGCGACGCTTTAGCCCACATGACAACGCAATCAATAGTAAATATCGGTGACGTGGCTCCCGTACGTCATGCGGAACAATTGAGGATGATGATTAAGAATTGAAAGGAACAATAGGAGTCAGGGTCATTCTTTAGACGTGGTTATTACTGGCTAGTGCACTAGGTGAATTAGAATAAATTAATTTAACTTATAAAACTAAAATTCAAATACATGTTGAGCACAACTTAGTGAGTAGCTAACGGATACTATAAAATTAACTTAATTATCTATGAACCTAAACCTAAATATCTATTACTCAATTAATTATAGGAAACGTATACTACTTAAAACTATATCACAGGGCAATCTTTGGTTTGTTAACGGTTACTAGTAATAAGTAACAACATAATTAGTTTCAAAGGCGGAAAATTAAGAAATATGTATTTTTGTAGGCTATACCAGTATTCGCAGTTCCTGAAACGAATTGTTCCATATCCTAAGAAGTCTCCAAAATTTGTAAGTGGTTTACTTTAATATGAATTTCTATCAAAAATTAATAAATTTATTTAGCTTATAGCATTACACCACAAACTTGTGTATGCTTATCAGAGTTTGGAACTCCCCACCCCCACATTACTATAAGAAATTTTGTACGTGGGTTGGAAAATGGACAATCTTCAGGACTCGAAAGACGGGCAACATTGCAAGCGATGTAATCGACCGAATTCTGCAGAAACTCAGATGGTTGCCTGCGACCAATGCCAACAATGGGAACATTTTGGATGTGCAAATGTGGATGATTCCGTCAAGGATCGACCGTACATTTGCAAGGAGTGTATTGCAAGATCATTCGGTCGCCATGAAAAGGAGCCAGAGAAAAATTTTGATATAAAATCCAAGGTGTCAGGTACTCGTAGTGTGATGTCGACAAGAAGCAAGAGAAAACAAGGAACTCCTGCCGCCAGTGTGGATGGATCCCGTGTTGCCGTTCGCGTTGCTGTATTAGAAGCGGAGCTTGAGTTTGTAGAAGAAGAGCGTATCATGAAAGAGCAAGGAATTAAAGCGAAAGAAGAAATGAAGAAAAGGGAAATACAGGAAAGGCAACGGCAGATAGAAGAAAGAAAAAAGCTTTTACAAGAAGAAAAAGATCTACGAGAATTACAGCTAGCAGAGGATAAAAAGATTCAGGACGAGCATCAAAAGGTACGCCAAGATTCATTTGATCAGAAGAAAAAACTTTTGAGACAAATAGCTGAAAGTAACGTTGGCAGTAAGAATGGATCAGTCGTTGACTCATTGGAGAAAGTTTCGTCATGGTTGAAGGATCAACACTGTATTGAAGGACTCAAGGATGACGGTAAAGTCGGTAATAATAACCTCAACGAGTTGTTGGAACAACGTAGGCCAAATCCTAACAACCTGGAAGAACATGCTAGGTATCCAGAGCCTATGCCTGCTCCCGTTCGAAATTTACAGTCATCATCTGTACCACACTGTTCAGTCGAACAAACAACTCCAGAACCTCTTGCTGCGATAAATACTTACGGTCCAGAGCCTGCAAGGTATGCAGAACTACTACTTCCATCAAAAGCACCCAGGAATAAATCCCAACCTCAATACGCACAAAATCCGGAGAATCCCATACATTATCAGAACTTCGGCATGCCACTGCATTCTCATGAAGATTACCGAGATCCCCCTAGAATTCGTCATTCCGGAATGCTTAGTACGGAGCAGATTGCAGCTCGACAAGTGATGGGAAAAGAGTTACCCATTTTCAACGGTAACGCAGAGGATTGGCCAATTTTTATCAGTTGTTTTCAACAGTCGACCAGAACCTGTGGTTATTCGGATGCCGAAAACTTAATTCGTCTCCAAAGATGCCTAAAAGGCCCCGCTATGGAAGCGGTACGAAGCCGCTTATTATTACCAGCTGGAGTAACTGCAGTAATCGAAACATTGCGAATCCTCTATGGACGACCAGAATTACTTATTCGATCCCTACTCAAGAAGATCCAGCATGTGTCCGCTCCACGCCATGATCGCCTAGAGACAATAATAGAATTTGGACTAGCCGTACAGAACCTAGTTGATCACTTGGAGGCAGCTGAACAGGAGAATCATCTAGCTAATCCAGTTTTAATGCGGCAGTTGGTAGAGAAATTACCTGGTTCACTTAGATTAGACTGGGCTATGTTTAAGATGCAAGATCCGATACCTACACTAAGGACATTTGGTAAGTTCATGTCGAAATTGGTTACAGCAGCCAGTGAGGTAACTTTCGACCTACCAGCTGGATCTGGAGCGCATAAAAATGAGCGTTATAAAATGAAGGAGAAAGGTCATGTTCAAACCCATTTATCAGAAGCCGAATCGTCCACTGTTACACAAGTTACAAACCGGAAACCCATCAAACCGTGCGCAGTTTGCGATCGAGAAGGTCACCGAGTCAGCGAATGTTACAAATTTAAATCACTCCAAGTTGACGATCGATGGAAAGTCGTTCAGCAGAAGAATTTGTGCCGCACATGCCTGAACAACCATGGTAAGTGGCCTTGCAAATCATGGCATGGATGCGATATACCGAACTGTCGCAACAAGCACCATACTATGCTCCACTCCGGTCCGCCTGCATCATCACATGCGGTAAATGTCGCATCTAACTTGTCTTCATTTCCGGGAAATTCATGTACGATATTTCGTGTGATACCAGTTGTTCTGACCTATAAACAGGAAACCGTAACGGTGTTTGCCTTTATTGACGAAGGATCTTCGCTTACTTTGATTGAGGAAAGTGTCGCATTGCAGCTAGGCGTATCAGGTGTATCGGAACCATTAACCCTGAAATGGACAGGAAATGTTACGCGAAAGGAAGCAAGATCGCAAAAAATTCAATTGGGAATAGCCGGGAAAACTAGCACTCAAGGATACAAACTAGTCAACGCTCGCACTGTCGAAAATCTAGTCCTGCCCTCACAATCTTTAAAATATTACGAACTTGCTAAAAGGTTTCCACATCTCCGAGGACTTCCGCTTGATGACCATGCGTTAGTTCAACCAAAACTGTTGATTGGACTGGATAATCTGCAACTGGGAGTTCCTCTAAAGTTACGCCAAGGACGGCCTGGTGAACCTATTGCTGCAAAATGTCGTTTGGGTTGGGGTATTTACGGTAGCATCCCAACCATTGATACGACTATGGCTGTATTAAATTTCCACGTTACAGATGTAGCTGATTCTGATTTGATACTCAATGAACAGCTTCGAATTTTTTTTACGTCTGAGAACCTGGGTTTAGACAACGCTAAAGCGGCGATAGAATCGGAGGAGAATAAACGTGCTAGAATGCTACTTGAAGAAACAACACGACGCACTGACGTTGGATTTGAAACGGGTCTCCTATGGAAAATAGATAATCCGGAACTACCGAATAGCTATCCAATGGCGTTGCGTAGACTGGAAGGCTCTCCAAAATAAGCTGCAAAAAGACCCACAGCTGCGAGAACGAGTGCAAGAACAAATAGCGGACTATGAGCGCAAGGGATATGCACATAGAATCACCGATGAAGAAATCAGAACATCTGATCCTCGACGAGTATGGTATCTTCCCCTAGGCGTAGTCATAAATCCCAAAAAGCCAGAAAAGGTACGACTTATTTGGGATGCAGCTGCAAAAACAAACGGAATTTCTCTTAACTCACAGTTGCTCAAAGGCCCAGATTTACTGGCCCCGCTTCCCGCCGTTTTATGTCAATTTCGTGTCTTCCCTATTGCCATAAGTGGAGACATCAGGGAAATGTTTCACCAGATGAAAATACGGATGGAAGATAAGCAGGCGCTAAGATTTCTATACTGCACAGATCCTTCGAAGCACCCTCAAACATTTGTGATGGATGTGGCCACATTTGGGGCTACATGCTCTCCAGCGTCAGCACAGTATGTGAAAAATATCAACGCCTCTGCCTTTTCAGAACAGTATCCAAGAGCTGCGTTAGCAATTCAGAAGTATCACTACGTGGATGACTATCTGGATAGCTTTGCCACAATTCAGGAAGCCATCAAAGTGGTTAACGATGTCAGAAAGATACACGCGGTGGGTGGATTTCAAATCAGAAACTTTCTTTCAAATTCGACCGAGCTTCTACAAGGTATCGGGGAAGCCACGTCAGGTAGCAAGAAGGACTTGTTACTGGAACGAAACTCTATTGCAGAATCGGTTCTCGGAATGCAGTGGTTGCCATCCGATGATGTATTTACATATACATTTTTACTCCGTAAAGAACTACAACCAATTTTAGAGCCTGATCACATTCCTACAAAACGTGAGGTCCTGAAGGTTCTGATGAGCTTTTTGATCCTCTGGGTTACGTGACATTTTTCATCATCCATGGAAAGGTGCTGATGCAGGATATTTGGGCAACGGGTTGCGATTGGGATGACCAAATTAATGACGTACTTTACGCTCGATGGAAAAAATGGTCGCATTTCTTCCCGCAAATCAACACTGTACGCATTCCCCGGTGTTACTTTAGAACACTGATCCCAAATGATGAGGACATGCTTCAAGTCCACGTTTTTGTGGATGCAAGCGAGTCAGCATATGCTTGTGTTATCTACTTTCGTTTGGCGTCAAAAGAGGATATTAACGTAGCATTGGTTGGAGCCAAATCAAAAGTGGCACCTCTCAAGTCGCTGTCAATTCCCAGATTGGAACTTAAGGCTGCCGTGTTGGGCGTGCAATATTTGGCATCCATTGAAAATTTTCATTCCCTCAAAATCCACCAGCGCTTTCTCTGGAGCGATTCTACTACTGTGCTGTCCTGGATCAATTCTGAACATCGCCGTTACAATAAATTTGTTGCCGTTAGGGTCGGTGAAATTCTAACCACTACGGAAATGAAAGACTGGCGATGGGTTCCAACCAAGCAAAATATAGCTGACGTGGCCACCAAGTGGAATGATGGGCCTCAATTACAGCCAGGCAATCAATGGTTTCAAGGTCCCAGTTTTCTGTACGAACACGAGGATAAATGGCCGCAAAAAGTGGAAATGCAGCAAACGCAGGAAGAATTGCGAACATGTAGCAAAAACTCTAGCCATAGTCATTTACTTCATCATGATCACTATCAGCCATTGATAGACATCAGTCGCTTCAGCAATTGGAATAGGTTGCATCGTGCAATGGCATGTGTATTGCGGTTTCTGAAAAATTTGCATCGAAAGGTACGTGGAGACCCATTGCAGCTTAACGTTCTCCAGCAAGATGAACTGAAACAAGCAGAAGAAGAATTGTGGAAGGAGGCACAGAATGATACATTTGCCAAAGAAGTTAGCGTTCTCTACAAGTCTCGAGGAAAACCTGAAGATCTACACCCTTTGGTTGAAAAGTCGAGTCCTATATATTCAAAACGTGGCCTTACGTTGACGATAACGGTGTTCTACGGATGCGCAATCGGGACAGTGCTGCTACATTTACCCCGTTCGATGCTAAATATCCGGTCGTACTTCCACGACAACATCCAATTACATTTCTACTGGTAGACTCGTACCATCGTCGTTTCCGCCATGCCAATAGGGAGACCATTACCAATGAAATAAGACAACGTTTCGAAATCTCCAGACTACGATCATTGATATACAAAGTGGCAAAAAGCTGCTCTTGGTGTCGTGTAGCAAAAGCAGTACCTCAAGCAGCTGTAATGGCACCTCTTCCAGAATTTCGGGTGACACCTCACGTGAAACCATTTACTTCTGTGGGTTTGGATTATTTTGGTCCAGTCATCGTGCGGGTTGGAAGGAGTCAGGTCAAACGTTGGGTAGCTTTATTTACATGCCTTTCTATATGAGCCGTACATTTAGAAGTAGTACACTCACTTTCTACCGAATCATGTATAATGGCCGTGAGACGTTTTGTGGCAAGACGTGGGCCTCCAGCAGAATTTTACACAGACAACGCCACATGTTTTCAAGGCGCTAGTAGAGAGCTGCAGCGAGAAATTTCCACCAAGTTGGCTTCAACATTTACTAGCGCTCAAACACGATGGAGATTCATTCCACCTGCAGCTCCTCACATGGGCGGAGCCTGGGAGCGGTTGGTCCGTTCAGTAAAGGTAGCTGCCGGGGCAATTATAGAATCTTTTCGAAAACCTGACGATGAAACCTTGGAGACTATTCTATACGAGGCGGAAGCGATGATTAATTGCCGTCCTCTTACCTATATTCAAGGATGGAAAAATTCAATCGCGTGCATGATTTCAGCCGATTCCGTATTTTTCTTCGACATTTCATTTTCGATCAATCACAGTCACATGAAAATACTTCATATGATCTCTACTGATTGTTTATACCACTGAATCCATGAATCAGGCAAGCTAGAGAATGAATGATTCAATCAAAGCGACCCACGCAATATCCACATTCATTTTGAATCATGTGAATCATCTGTTAGCCTTCTAGCGAATCATCCGTGAATCAAAATTTAGATTCAACATGAATGCAAGATTGCAATCATGGATATGCTTGTTGAGTGGAATAGAAATCCACTGAATTATATAAGCGTTTTCCGCTTCACGGTTTGCTTAGTAATGACTTTTTCATTTCTCACCCGATTTTTGACGCTAAATTCTGCTGGTCACAGATTTATTCTGGATTCAGATAAGGTAATTTTTTATCGCAAATTGTGGACCATAATATATTCTCAGTGATAAATTGTGTAGTTAAAAAACAACAATAAATTAACATACCCTAGCAGACTTAGGTTCGCCGTTTGCTTCCCTGGTAATCTTTCGGATCCCGCGGTTTGGTTCCGAGGGCCACGTTTTGTTCCGACAAAACATGCACTTACGAAATATCATTTTATACTGATATTCAAAGCCGAATACGATGTAGTACCAGAGAACCTTCTCGACCACCGTGACAGTGACCAGTACCCTGACCACCCGTGATCCGGTTCGCTAGATTGCTTTCCGTTCCAACAAAACATGGGTGTGCGACATATCATTTTAAATTAATATTCTAAGACGAGTGTGATTAGGTACCGGAGCACCTCCCTAAACGTAATCTTGCCATAGTTGGCAAAAAC
This sequence comes from Aedes japonicus, assembly GCA_034211315.2. Taxonomy (NCBI): domain Eukaryota; kingdom Metazoa; phylum Arthropoda; class Insecta; order Diptera; family Culicidae; genus Aedes; species Aedes japonicus. The sequence goes on from JASCZW010018028.1 coordinate 7,608, forward strand.
TGGATCATCCGAAATCCAGTTCGGAGTACCACTTTTCATTCCGACAAAACAAGGCTTGCCACATATGATCAAATGCTAATTTTCAAAGGCGAATAAAAGGAGTACCAGAGTACCTTTTCAAACGTAATCCGAGCACAATAACCAGTATCCGGATAATTCAAAATTCGGTCGTTCCGACAAAATAATCAAAATAATCTGTATACTGGTCATTGTACTCGTTTGATTGAGTACCAGGAAATATTCCCAAAAGTATTCTAACCGCAGTGAACAGTATCAGCATATACAAACACACGTAAGTCTTTCTCTTCACTCATATTACATGCGTTAAGCTCAATGTGAACATAATATTATAACTTATTTTATCATTTTTGAATAATTTTAATTTTTTAAGTTTCTTCGACTTCTTGTCGGCTCAGATTCGGCCACTGTTGGCATCGGTAAATCCAATGAAGGATTGACGGCCAAATGTTGTTTCAGAACATGCCGCATAATTTTGCCATCATCTTGTCCACATTCTTCATAGAAGAATTAATTAAATTGCCTTGCAGCAAAACTTCCCATCAACCTGCCATTAACCTGCAGCTGGGTGGTTTTTTGAGTGCACCGGCGTTTTTATTCGATAAATTAAATCAAACAAAAATTGTATTTTGCTCATAATTTTACTTCCAATAGTACTTACTTCATCTATAACTGTGATTTAAAGATGACCGTGAAGCAAAACATGAATGAGTTTCGACAATCAGCTAGCTACTGCAAACGGCAACAACAAAACACAACACGGTAATAATCATAGCCAACTTTTGCACTATCGAGGCGGTCGAGGCGATTCAATCTTCGTGAATCGATGAATGCATTCATAGACGATTCTTTTATTTGTCATTCATAGTACAATGAATGCATTGTAAGAATGATTCAATGCATGAACAAAATCATGCGCGACCGATGTCAATTTTTTCTTCTCTTTTTTCTCTTCTTCATTCACTCCGGTGTGTTATGATGTTGGCAGAAAATCACTCAGATTGAAATTCTTTCAAGAGCGTGTTCGCAAATGATTCAAAATTGATCGTTATTCGATGCGATTTTTTCCATCACTGCCTATATTCCATTAGAGTCAGCAGATCAAGAGGCCATTACACCAAATCACTTCATTCTGGGTAGTTCTAATGGGATGAAGGTTTTACCACGAGAGCCTGTAACAACTAGTGCCATTCTGAGAAGCAGTTGGAAGATGACGGAATATATAACGGATCAATTTTGGCAACGCTGGATCAAAGAATACATACCAGTCATCACAAAAAGAACGAAATGGTTCGATAATCCTAAAGAGCTACAAGTTGGTGATTTGGTATTGATTGTTGGTGGAACTTCTAGGAATCAGTGGGTTCGCGGAAGAGTGGTAGAAGTCATTGCCGGACGGGACGGAAGAATTCGCCAAGGATTGGTAAAGACGTCATCCGGAATTCTACGAAGGGCAGCTGCTAAGCTTGCGGTCTTGGACGTCTTGGAGGAATGTAAACCGGAAGAAGGATCTTCAGATATGCAGACCGATCACTAGGGTTTACGGGAGGGGTAATGTGACGGCAAGCCCCCCGTTACAGCGACGCTTTAGCCCAGATGACAACGCAATCAATCGTAAATATCGGTGACGTGGCTCCCGTACGTCATGCGGAACAATTGAGGATGATGATTAAGAATTGAAAGGAACAATAGGAGTCAGGGTCATTCTTTAGACGTGGTTATTACTGGCTAGTGCACTAGGTGAATTAGAATAAATTAATTTAACTTATAAAACTAAAATTCAAATACATGTTGAGCACAACTTAGTGAGTAGCTAACGGATACTATAAAATTAACTTAATTATCTATGAACCTAAACCTAAATATCTATTACTCAATTAATTATAGGAAACGTATACTACTTAAAACTATATCACAGGGCAATCTTTGGTTTGTTAACGGTTACTAGTAGTAAGTAACAACATAATTAGTTTCAAAGGCGGAAAATTAAGAAATATGTATTTTTGTAGGCTATACCAGTATTCGCAGTTCCTGAAACGAATTGTTCCATATCCTAAGAAGTCACCAAAATTTGTAAGTGGTTTACTTTAATATGAATTTCTATCAAAAATTAATAAATTTATTTAGCTTATAGCATTACACCACAAACTTGTATATGCTTATCAGAGTTTGGAACTCCCCACCCCCACAAAATATATGGGCTTTATTCATGTATTAGTTCTTTTATTTTTAATACAGTTCATTTTTAACTGGAGGCCGCACCGCATTAAAAGATAAACAACATGCTATGGAAATGGAGGCAATATAAATAATAGATGAAAGTTAGCTCTACCCAAGATCTAGAGATATTAATCCACCTGGAAGTCAAAGAACAAGGAAGTCATCCTAAAATTCACTTTCTATAGACACTATCGATTTGGTGAATTTTCTATTAGTTATGTACCTATTAGGGCTTTATTTCTGCATTGAATAATCATTCATTAAAATTTATCGTTTAACACTTCACAAAGGTCACATTTTAAGCCTAGGTACATAAACTAACACTGTATGAATAAACCGATTCAAAGGATCAGATTCACTCTGCTGTCGACTGAACTTTTGAATGTAAAAAGACAAAATTCAACCGACGTAGAATAAATAATACTTCTAATAACAATCAATTCACTCATTTCTTTCGCCGTCAAACAAACAAACCTTTAATATGGGTGTTCTAATAATGTTGACAATCCTCCTTTCATTCGGGGTAGATAATCCTTCAAAACTCTTTATATTGTCTTCATGGACAAACTGGACGCTATCGTTATGCCCCATTCCGCTCATTTCCTATTGTAGCCCAACCGATCGAACACGCTTCCATTAGGTACGCTCTTCCTACCGCCAGCAGTCGGTTTTCCCGGTCCCTTCAGTTTCAAGTTGGCCAACTTTGAATCCAGGCTGAGTCGATCATTCCGGTTATTGGCGATCAGTTTTTTGCCTGGAGAACCGCTTCGAGCGGCGATATTCAGTCGATTTTTTATGGGAAGATCGTTGCGCAGCAGCATTGCATCGGCCTTCATTTTCGATCGTTGAAGTGACGCGGGCGAGAGGGTTGTGATGTTGCCAGCTGGCGACTTTTGAGGTTTCATAAAAACCGTTTTCTTCGGTCCACGAAGGGGAGAAATTTGTTGTTTCGGCGATTGCCCAAGTCGTGATCGCACGGGAACTTCCCGTTCATTGAAACGCATTCGAACACTACCTTTAGGAGAATCCTTAACAACCGGACGGGGAGCTATTTCGAGTACTTCATCCTCCTCGGAAAATGACACCATCTTCAGAGGTTCTCCGGTATCCATACGGTCGTAAAACCGCTGACGACTGTTGTTCTTGCGCATACGAGAGTCTTCGTCGTCCGAAGCAGTAACCGCCTTGGCGGGTATCTTTTTGACCAGAATTACCTTTTGTGATGTTGTGGTAATTTTACGATCCGATGTGAGCTAAAAAAAAGAAAGTGTCAGCAATGAATTCGTATATCTGATGCAACTAAGTTTGCTTACAGTTTTGTTGGGTGATTTTTTCAAAATTCCAGCCGGGCCTTCCATTACATCCCGTTTGCTCTTCCCTCCAAGGCGAGAGAAAATCGATGCGGAGCTTTTATGCGGTCTTAGTTGTTCTATGCCTTTGAGAGCTACTTTCGATGCAAGTTTTGAAGATGGTTCTCGACGATCGAAATCCCCGTCCTCGTCATCATCCTCTGAATTATTTGAGAGTCGTTTGAATACATCTGCCCTCTTACCAACGCCCACCGACGACGATGCTGAAGAAATCTTTCTGTCAGGAACTTCATTGACAGACCGAACACTGCTGCCACTTGTAGGAAGTGTGATTTTGTGCTCAGGGAATATCCGACGTTGTTTGCTAGGAAGGGAGACCATCGCACTAGGCCCTGAAACGGTTTTTATTAGTTTCCTCACTCTTCTTATTATCCACTATCCACACTTACTGGAAACCACTGATTTTGGAGCGGAGCTCTGAGTCGCCGAAACAGCCGCAACCGGCACAGAAGAATTACCATTGCTGCCTTCTTCCACTGGTGTGGACAGGACTCGGTCCCGAGCGCTCTGATCACTTACCACCTTTGAGTGGCGCAGTATTGCAATGATGTCACCCATCGTAGTGATCCCCATCTCCCGGAGGTACTCCTTGTTCAGATCCATCAGCATGTCCATTTGTATTCTGTTTTCAACAAAAACATGAGCATATCCGGCGGCTGCTTGTGACGGTATTCCGGCATTGGTGAAAAATCTCACCCATGATGCTGTTGGATGAATATTATTGTGATTAAAAATACAACAAAAATGTATACCCATGAAAGGAAAACAGTGAACCACCATCATTATACATTAGGCGGCTTGCTCGATTTCTGAAATACGATTTTATCTTACCGGCGCTCGCGGTGGGCATTTTCGGATCAAAATGCCTTGACTGACCAATGAATTAATTAGAACTGGCTAGTTTCAAAGTTGCGATGAAAAATCAAGACTATTTTTATGAAAATCCAAATAAATTGCCTAAATATTTTCAAGCTCTTTCCACATCCACCAAACAAACGTCAGCCGCCACACTCACACCTTGAAATAATGAGCGCATCGATTTGAAAGCCAGTGCTGCCAGAATTATTTTTACTATTCATTGGGTAGCTCAAATTTGCACCGGGCGTACACGGAGAAAAACAAATATACTATAAACAGCATAAATATGACAAAGATTTTTCATTAGGGCCGAACACAGAGAACAGACATCCTCATAGATTTACAATTGAATATATTGTAACCATACAATAGAATCTATAGAATTTACGATAAATAATATTGTTCTCAACAATAGGATGACAATAGGAGTTATTGTTACCACAATAGAATCTAATGTAAATCGAGCCATCCACAATAGAAAAGGGGGGTTGTTATGCCCGCATAATCACAAACCATTCCTGGGCCATTTTCCTTAATGTTGACGACCGTTTCCGTAATTGTTACGTCATTTACCCTTATAGTTGAACTATAAACTAACAATCTCCTATATTGTTTTAACAATATTTTAGATGGTAAAAGGCCAAATAACAGTATGCTGAATAGGCGGTTAAGTTAGGTTACCATAAAAAAATGGCAATTTTCTCGAACAAAATTTTTGCTGTACTATATGCTAGGGGTGAGACAGCTCTACTCTGAGTTGCATTGATGCACCGAGTAACTCGCGAGTAACTCAATATACCTTGAAATTAAATCAATATTAATCAGTTCTTATCGGTTGCCAGGGTTTCGAAAAGTGGATTGACTTCCAACTAGACTTTCAATTTGTTTGAAAACATTGTGGACATTCTGCTAATGGCAATAGAAGATGATGGCACAACGAAGAGTCCAACTGAAGTACAATGATGAGGCATAATAGCGATATGTATAGATTCGAAATTGGCTAAAAATCGATTCTGAGTAGCTTGTGTCGGAGTGCAGTGGGCTGAGCTCGTTTGTCTCCTCTCCTGTCCTTGTTCTAAAGCACCAGTTCTTAGTCTGGTCTGGTGTAATGATGCTGCATAAGAAAATTGCATATCAAGCCAAAACTGATGGGTTTATACAAAGTTTTACTTAATCGAAGATATAAAAATAACTTTGTATCAAAAAAGGCAAAGCCTTACACGAATAGTGGTAAATACCATATAAAATTGTACGTGCATATCAGATATGTAGTTTAAGTGAATGTAGCTTCTTATCCTAAAACATTAAAAATTGCTAGTTTCCAATTGTGCACACTCGAGAGCTAATGTACTAGCATCGGTTTGTTGACAGCTGCTGTGCAAAAACAGAGAGCAAAAAACTGACAGTGCTCGCTTGCTGAGCAACGAAAGTTACTCGTACCTGAAAAGCAACTCAGAAATTACTCGCAATGAAGAGCTGTCGTGCCCCTTGGCAACTACCGATTTAAAATTGGTTCACTGTTGTTGAACCCCTTGATCCGAAGTACACCTTGAAGCAGGCCTATGACAAGGACCACTTTTTCACGTAGACAACATATCGGCAAGCTCAGCTGTCAAAATAATGTCAACATTGTAAGTTGTGTCTGTTGTTGCTCGTTTTCATTGTGCACGTCATAGAAAGCAGAAAGATCGCTTTCTGTGGTGTTTTACATCAAAACAAATTATTAGACCCAGGACATCCTGTCTACTGTCAATCACTGCTATTGATATAGGCTTGTCAATGGCCTGCCTTGAAGCCAGCAACTTGCTGTACATATTTGCGCCTTTGTTTTGATTTGCTGTGTTATTTTGACAGAATATTTGAGAGTGTGTTGGTGAGAGTTCATTATTAGGGGCGCATTATTAAGCATGGGACCGAGCTTGGGACCGTTGTGCTAGTACTGACTGAGCCAAGAAAAAAATCGTATTTGTTCGGGACCTACTAGTCTTACACCCCATTCGCACTACAAACTATATTACTTGATATAGAGTATCTTGATATCAAATGCCATGCACATTATTTCCAGTGAAAACTAGATGTATAGATGCTGGTATCAAGATAGTCTATATCACGTAATATAAGTTGTAGTGTGAACGGGGTGTTAGAGTTAGTCTATGATATTACCAAGCGGAATTTTAACAACTGATCTGCATGGAACGAAATGTCAATTTAACTTACAGAATAATCGAGCAGAATATTTTTCCGACAGTAAAAGTGAAAGCTCCCATTAGTTTGCGTGGAAACCTTATAAATTCCAATTTTAATTTTCGTTCTTTTCACGTGGATTCTGCTGCAGAAATTTCTTTTAAATTTGTTACGTTTCCGTTTCAGTAAACGGAATTTAACCAACAATCAATGTGCAACTAGCGATTTGGAATTGGTTCACTGTTGTAGATCCCCTTGGTCCGAAATACACCTTGAAGTCAGTACCTTGCTACACATATTTGCGCCTTTGTTTTGATTTGCAGTGTTATTTTGACATAATGTTTGAGAGTGTGTTCATGTGAGTTCATTATAAGGGGCGCATCATTAAGCTTGGGACCGATGTTCTAGTACTGCTTGAGCCAAGAAAAAAATCGTTTTTGTTTGTTACCTACTGGTCTTAGAGTTAGTCTATGATATATTATTGGTTGGGGATGGAAAAAGAAATTTCGTTCGAACACGATACCGACCTTTCGAATTGAAATTATGTGAGCCGAGTCTCCAGTTTTTACACATTGAGGATGTAGGTTACTTCCAAACATCATCTGTCGGTTTTTTGTGTGAATACAGCTGATCTGACAAGAACGGAGTGGCATCCGTGGGCGGTCAATCTTGCTCATGCTCATAATATTTCATATGGTAAATTTATGAAATTCATACTCATTTCTTATGGAAAACAATAATAATGCAATCTTATGAATATCGAAAGTTTATTTCACTTAGCGTTCGTATATTTCAAAATCGTATTATCGATGTAAAGGCCCAGCTACAATGACGAGCGCAACGGCGCGTTGCGGCAGCTTTTGACAGTTAATCCATATATTTCAAGCATAACTTTCCAAAGGGACGTATGTCGCAAATGTAAACAAATCGAGTTTTTTATTCTATCCTGTCATTAATAACACCCTTAATGTAGTTGCAATTGCCAAATAACAATATCAAAATTATTCAGTTATGTGCGCCAATTTTCATATGCGACCTATCTGATCTTTTTAAATGTTATGCAAATAGTTCAGATACACCACACAGCAAGTCGACGTATCTGCGCTTGAAAATTATACCCGGTGTATCTGACATGACGCAAGTGCTAAACGTTCTGAAATACTGACGTATCCAACCGGTGTATGTTACAAGCAAGATGTCACACTAACGTATCTAATAAGGTGTATGTGTATGGTATGGAGGCAAACTGGTGTATGTGTTAATTTTCTCAAAAATAGAGCTAAAGTGAATGAAAACCAGGATTTTTATTTCTTATAATATTATTCAACCATGATAGAATGAACAGATCGAATAAAACTTGAAGTAAAGTTAAACAGGATTTAATGAAAGCATCTGGAACTTCAACCTCATTTTGCTCAATTCCTATCAAATGTTAGATACGTCTATTTGAAAATTTATGCTTGATTTCTTGATGGGCTCTTGATAGCTTGATGGAAAATGAAATTTCGTTCGAACACGATACCTACCTTTCGAATTGAAATTATGTGAGCCGAATCTGAAGTTTTTACACATTGAGGATGTTGGTTACTCCCAGGGTTACTCCCAAACATTATTCGTCGGTTCTTTGTGTTAATACAGCTGATCTGACAAGAACGGAGTGGCATCCGTGGGCGGTCAATCTTGCTCATGCTCATAATATTGCTTGGTAAATATATGAAATTCATACTCATTTCTTATGGAAAACAATAATAATGCAATCTTATGAATATCGAAAGTTTATTTCACTTAGCGTTCGTATATTTCAAAATCGTATTATCGATGTAAGTGTTATTTATGAAAGTTATCTCATTTTGATGATATCCAGCAAAAAAAACATC
>JASCZW010018029.1:0-16135 GCA_034211315.2 Aedes japonicus
CAATGCAGGACTTCTTAAAAATTTTGGAGTCATTCTGCCAAAAATGATTGAACACACTTAAGCCGGGTACTTAAGGGACTATTCATAGGCCACATAGACTTTTCCAGGCGAAGAGGGGGGGGCTTTGGCCAAAGTCTACGCTCCATACAAAATTTCAAAAAATTCTGAGTCTGAGATGTCCGAGGTACTGTTCTTTTCTTCGTAGCTTTTACGAAGTGCCTACCGAAAGTTGCCGCCTTCATTGAGAAATATCAAGCGTAGGAGGGCCTGGCTTCGTCACATTATGCCAAGAGATCGCTAGAGAAGATGAAAGGGCTGAAGGTAAACTTTTCATTGAAGACCGCCAGCCCTCCCAACGTCTCCCAACTGCAACCGATAAAATATGTTTAGGCGAACCTCTAACGGAAGACCTAATGATCGCATTATATAAAGAACGGAAAAAGATATATCAACAAACCAAATGGCATTGTATTAATTTAAAAATTGAAAATTTCACAAAAATACTTCTACTCCCTGCCGTGCCGCCTTATGGCAGTTAGACGGCACTTTGGCCATTTGTGAAAAAAGAAGCATGTATGTCAACAATTTTTCAATTCCTTAGTCGCCTTTTTGATTAAATCATCATATTTGAACTCTTCTTTTCAAATTGGCCACGAACTTTTCGGTTGGGCACGTTGGGAGGGTTGGCATGCTTCCACGCGTTCCGCTTCGCCGGCAAGATCTCTCTGACCAGAATCTTCAGCCGTTGTTCGACACAGCTGGCTTGGACTGACACTTTCGCATGTGGATATCCATTTTGGTCAAATACTTCTTGACCGTAGGTCGGACGCTCCGACCTCCCGGTTCAAAGCACGGATAGGAATGACCACCTTGCTTTTAGTCTTCCGTTTGAGCATCTGTTGAATCCTCCGCTTATCGCTTATCGCTTAAAACGGTCGCACGGCTGGAACCAGGCTTCCACTCGATGGACTCTTCCCGCTCCAGAAGTGCCAGAATCGTGTAGATGTTTCCGCGATCGTATCCGACAGACACGAAGTGGGCCACGATGGCCGACTTTTTTAGGCCCGGTGGAACAGGCGGTACGAACAAACCATAGATCGATATTGTGTCATTTTTCTCGCCATAACTGCCGTAAACAAACTGATGAAGCTGTCAAATTTACACAGTATATAGGCAACTAGTATTTATTGACTATTGACCGGTGGATCAACCACCAGGTGGCAGGGTAATCGCATGACACAAACTGTTCGGGAGGAACCTTAAGTCGCTTATTTTTAATGCACGCATTACGCCAACAGTTTCGTGGTTCAAACGGAGAAGCAGCTGATCGCAAAGGACACGAAATATCCGTAGAACATGTCGACATCCATCTTTTGATCAACCATAGCTAAGTTTCCGTCCAAGTACCGTACGGCGTCGAAGCTCTTTTGGAGAAGGATTGGAAAACGAAGGATGTAAGGAAAATTTGTTCCATTTAAATTTTTTTCCTTGTTTATCGAGATTTTCAGCCTAGGGCTGGTTCATCTCCCGTCCCGGCATAAATATGCTTCTGCACCGTGTGACTCTTTAATTAAAATACGAAATTATATTATGCTTTGCTTCTTCGAACTTTTGACCAAATGAATAACGTTTGTACTTCTTTCCTATCTTTTCAGGTAAGCCGAAGTTATGATTCCATAGTTGCTTTTCAGTTGAACATGCAGTAAGTATATTTGTGTTCATTTTTCAAGTGTGATCTTTCTTGAAAAGAATATGAGAAAAAAAAGTTTGAATTTCACATGGTAGTTCTCACATAAATTTAAGGTGAGAATGATAAGTGAAATCGAGTTCGCATCTGAGTACAAATTTAGGAGACCGACCGTATGACATCAATGTTTGAACCGCCTTATTAGCCGTAGAACAAGTTATTGTCGAGAACTTTGCGAATTAACCTTCAGTTATAACTATGCTTCCCAATGGTTCCGCCTAACTTTACGATTTAAACCAGCTCAAACTATTCTAGAGTTCTAGAAATTTCCAATAACCTTTAAATTTGAATACCGTACATACATTTTTACAATCAGGATATCAATATTCCACCTCTTGAACAAATAAACCGTTTCAAAATATCATGAGCCATTGAACATTAAATTTAAGTTTACGCGTATACGAAGATGTATAAAATTACAGAGATATAAGATAATGTTTCGTTTCGGAGAGTTATGTTGTATTGAATCACGATTCTAGGCCCGAGTTTTTGTATATTGTTTGTTCATTTCAATCTTAATTCATCACCGTTAGCAATTTTAACTGCAAAGATAATTTGAGCCTTACATTTTCGTTGTTCAAGAGGTTCTTCAATCCCAAGCAGATGACAGCGGTAAACGTATGATGTCAAATCATAGGAATCACGCCAAGGCTGGTGACGGAGCGCATAGCGAACAAACTTCTTCTGCACATTTTCAAACCTAGGCTTCCAGCAAGTCTGAAATGGACACCAAACGACAGCACTATACTCCAGAATAGAACGAACCAACGAGCAATACAATGTTTGCAGACAACATGCGTCGCGGAAGGCTTCGGAGCCAAGCTGCCTGTTAGCTTTGTTCAATGTGACGTGAGAGTCAATGCAATGGGAATAAGTAGCAATTTAGAACAAAGCTTGAGAATGGATGCAGGAATCCTATCTGGACCAGCAGCATATGAGAGTTTCAGTTTTTTAAGTTCCTATTGGACTGAATGTTTACTGATATGGAACGACCCAAAGTCAAACGCATCGCTTGGTGTGTCGTTTGTAGCAATCTCAACTTGCGTGATGACGCCGAGTTGTCATAGAGCTACCCAGACAACCACAAGTCGTATAACAATGTTCAAAAAGTATCGTATATTCCTAGATTTTTAGTCAAAATCGCAATTATTTGTGGCCTTTATCGCATTATGGTTAAGTTACATCGTAAAGAGTGCAAATTTTCGACTTCTAAACGATGTGTCATTTATTCATCGTACTGCGTCACAAACTAAATCGGATATACATCGCTAACCATTTAAATCTAATTTGTTATTACATATTCAATCGCATACGATATCAAATCAACTCGTTAGAGAACAATCGAATTGCACGTATATGGCCTCCACTTTTGCATGTATAAGCCATAGTTTTGCATTCTATACGATTTTTTTACTTAGATATATGTGTGTATATCATAAAAACAACTTGCAATATACGTGCATTTTGGTTGTCTGGGTAATTTATAGAATGCTGTGCGAAAAGACAGCATTTTTCCATTTCAGACGGATCTCCGAAATTTACCGAGAAAGGCAAGCCGGATTCATTCTTTTTCGAACTGATTAATGTCCAGAAACGTATTAGTATTTCTTCTGGTTGTGCCCAAGCTGCCGTTTTTTTAGACGGGATGAAAAATCTGCAAACAGACTCCTGAAGAACTCAAGATGTGGGAACGAGAGCGCCTACTCCTAGACCCACTAAAAACCCACCCGTGCCTCGAGCCCCGGCCGGCTCTGGAGCCACCTTTCGGGATTTCTTCAGGGCGGGGTCTTGTTTGCTCTGCACACCCACTATGTCTAACTACATAGGTCTTTGGTAGTTAGCTTTGCTAACCTGACGCTGATTCGATCGAGATACTCCTGGATCCAACCAGCGATTGATGCACTAGTTTAGAATCAAAAATACGTCCAAATCACGAATTAATGCAGCACCAATACTGTATGTTGAGCAGCTTCCGACATCTTTCTATTTATGCAATCGTCTGTTTTTCAGTCAAGCCAACTACCCGTTGTTGTTTTGTACGCATTCAGTCCAAGGTCTTCTTTAAAACTACTCCTGGTCGTTGACTGCGACATTCCCAGTTCTTTGACCATCTTTCCGCCAGACTTACCATGATACCACCTAATTCGATTTCTCACTCGTTTGATGGATCACTTAACAGTGCGTTGAAAGTATTGTACAAGAACCATTTTTTTGTAGCGTTTGATGGTACGAAAGGTGAATCTTTCGTGTATTCCGAGTGGCTTCAATTTCATTCAAATAATACGCGGTCTAAACAATTTCAAAAACAGACACACCACGGGTTCCCTTTCCGCGTCGATGATTACCACGAGTTTCAAACTAATGAAAATTCAATACAAATTTGCAAGCCGTATTGACATTTGACACTCTTAAAGCAAAATGTGCTAACATGTCAGTGGTCAACCCATCCAAAGTAATACATGATCAAAATCATTGTCAAGAAATACCACTCACCCTGTGTATAGAATTTGAGGTTTCAAAATCGGTTGCCGAGAATGGTCAATATTGCCGAAGTCAACATTTCTTCAACAATGAAAAAAAAAACTGGTGTGAATTGTACTTCTGCTTGACCCTATGGGGGTTTGATTGCCACTCAATTTAGAATTCTTTGAAGCGCTTCCACAATTATTAATTGAGGGCTTTTTATTGACATTCCAAAGAAACCAATCGTATAGTGTGTGGCAAGCATAATGATGAACATAATCGTATGCTCAGGTCAGTTGAATAATTTCCCCACCCACGGAGACACTCGACTTAATCGGGAATCAAACATCAAAATTAGTAAACCAAAGCGTGCACTGACTATGAGGCCGCATGATGTGAGGCTATTAGGCTGCATGGTGTGAATTGAACTTCCCCAAATGCAAGTAAGTTTAAAACAATGTTACAATCAGGCTGTTGTATGTTTCTGCTAAACCAAGTTGAAGTTGAAAGCTTACTATCAATCATGTTTAATAAGAAGTACACTTATACCTCGATAGTATGTACATTAGCTTTATACCGCAATTTTTTAAAAACTACAGATTGATCTGAAATATAATACAACCAATAGAAAGATCGAAAGGTCTCGTACATACGAGACGTTACCTCAGACATTTTCTAATTCTCATTGGCAATACCGTTATCTATAATTTGAGCTTAAATAAACAAACTCTGTTTGTATTTTGTATTACTCTTAAGTTCAAACATATTTGGTAATAGTTTTGTTTCAGAAACAATGTTCATTTCTAATGAATTCATTCATAAGAGGGGGCATAATTCAAAAGTTAAACTATTTATAACAGTTATCATTATGACACAATTTTGATACAACGTTCTGTTCAAGAAGAGACCAGCGATTGAAACTTTCAAATAAATACTAATTTTTTTCATGTCGTAGTAAATATGTTGAAATGGGATATCATAATTCTGGTAGGCTATAGATGCAAAACGAACAATATGTCAACCTTGTAAGAGAATTGATAAAGCACAACTGCACCTCCTCCGGACCATCACCGGAAGCCATCTAAACTGCAACCGGTGAACCAAACTTTGAGTTGCTGAAGCCGTCATTAACAGCAGAATCACGTTCGGCATTGAGATCAACACCTCACCAGACCACTGCTGTTGAATATACTGGCCGCAGTATATAATATTGTTATCCCGATTACCTCAGGCCTACTCCCATCTACCTCCGAAGTCACAACCTGCGTGGAGACAGGGGTACTCTCATTCTGACACTGCATTGCGTCCTACATTTGCCATCGAGTTGCCGGATCTCTACTAAAAATCATCAGTGATAAAGCGTTCCACTAAGAGGAGGTCAACCAGCTCCTCCGTAGCCTTGCCAATCAGGTACATCCTCTGGTGGCTGAGGTCTGCTAGTGTGATGCCAAAGGCTGGAACCAGCAAACTATAGCACTCTATGACACTCTCTTTAGGGTTTCAGGACCGGAGCAAACCCGTAACCGGTACAAGTATCGTTCCGTGAACATGTAGACCATCGATTCTATAGAAATTGCAACCGATACACAAATAGCTCCATCGAAAAAGGGGTAGGCATTGGGGTAGGGGTAGGCATTGGAATCACCAACCAGCACTTCACCCAGTTCCACAAACTCCCAAACAGTATTCAGTTTATTTGGCCGAACCCTAGCTGTCTGGCTGGCAGTGACCATCCCATCTGCCCAGCCAATGGCTGTCTTCATCGAGTCAGTCATCATTGATGCGGCCCTCGACCCAGATACCTCAACCCCCCCGTAGAGACAGACAATCATTATGACAGCTCCTTGGAACAACAATCGCTTGGATACCCAGACACTCCGGCATCCCTAGAAATTTCAAGACTCATCGGCTGCCCTACATCGGTAGAAGGGGTGAATTTTTCACCAACGCTATCCCTAAGGACGACTCCAAAAAGTGGCGCCCAAAAACAATCTGACAACCTCAAGCAGCGAATGGTCTTAGTGCCGGGATCCATTTATACGGAAAACAAAGGTTGTACGGAATCGAATTGCAACGCTTTTAAATGGCTGTAACTTTTTACCAGTTGGGTATTTTCTATTGAAATTTTGGGTGGAATTAGTTCAATGTGTATTAGTGTACGCTGTGTAAGTATCACTAGATACTTATATGCAATCGATGCAGAGATGGAGTCGGAGGAACAGCAGCGGCGCAAAGATATTTTGAGCACGTACCTCGAAAATCCTTATCTTTCTCATCGTGCCACCAGCAGGAAGCTGGGAATGGTAGGTTTCTCGTGTTTTAAATTGGTACCTCGAACGTTTGACCATCAATGTAAAAACGGAACTCCGTCTAGTGTTAAGGATCACAAGCGGGTAGTTCAAGTTTTTAAGAGGAATCCCAACAGTTCAGTACAAGATGTGGTGAAGAAACTGAATCTAACCAAAAGTTTCGTGCAAGATGCAAATAAACGCAAAGGATTACACATGTACAAAGTCCAAGAGGCGCCTAATCGCGATGAACGGCAAAATACGGTAGGTAAAACACGTGCGAGAAATATATGATTTGGCAAGCAATTTTCTCGTGTGGAAAGCAGAGCACCCCATTCGCGACTACTGGAACGGTCAATGGGCAGGTGTACCTAAAGGAATGCCTCCAAAAGCGGCTACTTCCACATATGAGGTTACATGATCCGGTCCTACGGCCGGATTCAGCCTCGTGCCATTACTCGAAAGGGGTTTAGGAGTGGTACAAGGCTAAGGAGATCGATTTCGTGCCGAAGCATCTCAACCCCCCGGACGCACCGGAACTGCGGCTAATTGAAAAACACTGGGTTATCATCGGAATCATTCTAAGGAAGTGAAATCGGAGGAAAATATGAGGAAAAAATGGATTGCCACGCAAAAAAAAAGTTGAGTCCATATGTTGTACCGGACCTTATGAGTAGTGTAAAGAAGAAGGTTCGTGTATTTCGATATGGAATTGATATTGAAGAAAACAAACATGAAAAAATATTCATAACATGTTTTATTTTACTCCCTGAAAGTTTTAAGATGATTGGTTGAACGGGCGATTTTGGCCGATTATTTGTGTGTGCCTCAATTTGATTCCGTACACCATTTAAAAGGTCTACCAACGAAATGACCCACCTGACTATAGGCAGCTGTTGATGATGCCTCACTTTCGCTCTGGGGACATAAGAGCGTCGCATAACATGTCCGAAAATTGACCTTTCAGTGCAAGCCTCGTGTAGCAAGCAAAACACAGTAGAACACTTCTTGTGCCCCTGTTCCCAGTATGAGGGGTCACGCTAACATTTTTGAGTCACGGGCAGCATAAGGAATACCCTCAGTGAGGACCCCACTAGGGAAGCCCCAGTGGTCTACTTCCTAAATATAATACCATCTCTACAACGCCATTTAAACACCAGAACCATCTACCCGCCAAACTAATGAAAAGTTCTGCGGATGGTGGACCTCTCAACGATGCCTGCTACCGGTGGGTGACTACAAACCATCCTCACAACCTCCACCCTCCAAGAACTGGCCATACGCACGAAAAAGCCACTTAATCTATTATATATTGTACAGATCATGTTTAAATGGAACTCCCAATCTCTCTTGGGCCCCTTTCAGGCCTTCAATTGTGTTGCCTTACCAGAAACGTACCAGAGACTTGACCTAACCTTACCGAAGAATTTGTTAAGTACGGAAGGAAAATAAACAACAAAATTCCAATGACGGCACATGTCGAACTGTTTTTTTTCGGCTTAAGCATTTTTTAAAACGATGGATAAAAATACATATTCCAAAATGATTAACATACAAGTTTCAAAAAGTTATAAGTTTTAATAATGCCGAGGAAATTTCTTATCAGCTTTGGAACATCTGAGAGGTTTACTAGAAACAAATTTAATTTCACTTTTAAACTTGAGTTAACTCATGTTATAGCATTCAATTAAATTGTTCCTAATTAATCTATTCCAAGTCAGATTTTTTTTATTTTTTGTCCAAAAACTAATTATAACATAACTATGACTTTTTCAGAAGTTTCCTTGACCACAATGAAACTTAACAAGTAACCTCTTAGCTATAGGATAGTTTGTAATATGGATAATTCTGGATTATCTTGAATAACTCATGAAGTATTGATCAAGAAAACATACTTTCCGAAACAATGTAGTATTTTTGTAATGTGTTAAAACTTCGTCGGACAAGTAGATATCGAAAAAAAAAACAATTCTATAACCAAACTATTATCAAAAACTCGATTTTCCCATGAAAAAAACACTTCATCTCTGGAATTTTGCACGATTGGAAGTTGCTGTCTTTGACAAGTTCATGAACATGAAGAAATAAAGTTTTATCTCAAATATCAAAACAAAAATGTGTGTTGTGAAACGGTGTATAATTTGTGTCAAATGCATTTATATTCAGTGCCCAGGCAAATCTCTTAAGATCTCCTTGGTCTGATAGGGATTCGAACCCGTCTTCCTAGATTAGGAGATCCGTGCCTTTTCTGACTAGGCTATCTGAGACTAAAAATTACCCCTAAAATATCCCAATTTGCTGGTTTCAGCATACATTTCCCCATACAAGATGAAAAAATCTTTCGTAAATAAAGCTGTTTGAGATGCGTCCTGACCTAGGGGCAAGACCCTGAGCAATCCTGAGTAACTCTGTGCAAATATGAGTATCTCTTGTTCACTGGATTTATATTGTGATATTGAACATTCCTACCTTTTGTTAATCTTGGTTTTGACAGTGAAATTGTAAAATCCAAACAAGGAAGCTTACCGTATCAATGTTGTAATAATTCTAACCCGCTAGTCATTCATTAATATATCTTGGTTACAAAAATGTGCAATGCAAATCTTGATTCAAATACATCAATGACTCCTACTGGCCTAGAACGTTTGGTAAGTATTTGTTGACGATGTATGTATGATGAAATTATTGAAAAATATATACTACACAGCAAAAATAATTTAACAAGCGTGTAAAATATCCCCACTTTTCAGGTGCAATACAACAATATTGGCAATCTTTCATACAGCAGGCTGGATTAGCGCATTATCTGGCTTAAATTTACATGAAATATCCCATTA
The DNA here is from genome assembly GCA_034211315.2 of Aedes japonicus. NCBI lineage: Eukaryota > Metazoa > Arthropoda > Insecta > Diptera > Culicidae > Aedes > Aedes japonicus. The sequence goes on from JASCZW010018029.1 coordinate 9,336, forward strand.
TTTTCTGGCAAATCTAGCATTCTCTTTATGTGCATTAGATAACGCAGGAAATTCAATGTTTATTTTTATCTGTGTAGTAGGATACGTTTTGGCAGAGAGTAGAAGGAAGGGTTGGCTATGTAGCGGTGTACATGCAGTTTGTGGAGATTGTGCTGCGTTGTTTTAGCTTGGGTGGAACTTGTGTCGGTCCCCCAGCTCAAGCACTGCTCATTTCTAGCCCCGATCCGCTATCCATCAGAAGCCGACCCTCTTTAGGTATGCATCTTAAAATTATGTCACCTACACAGATAAAAAGAAACACTGAATTTTCTGCGTTATCTAATGCACATAAAGGGAATGCTAGATTTGGCAAAACATAATGGGATATTTCATGTAAATTTAAGCCAGATAACGCCTGAATCGAGCCTGTTGTATGAAAGATTGCAAACAATATCGTTGTTTACGCTCCTTTGGCTTGGAATTATACGAGGGGAAATTTTACACGCTTGTTAAAATTAATTATTTTTTTCTGTGTACAGAACGTTCTCTTCTAGACTCCAAATCAATGTCCACATGCCTACGCAATCTTCATCAGAACGACTCTATCAGATGTTTGTCCTGTTCCCACAAATCGAATATGCGTCACTGCAGCAGCAATGCTTTCCACAACCGAAGCCAACGTTTAATGGGTTGGGTCAATCAATTCGTACAATGGGAATATTTGAAATTTATTCACTGCCGAACGGATCATCTCCAAAACGAAACTAAGCCAGACCAATCGCAAAATTGGAGTTTTCAAAATTCCCGGTTAGTTAGCTTTGGTTTCTACTTGGAGAAGATTCGTTCGGTAGTCAATCAATTCCACATATTCTTTCTGTTTTTCGTCTTCCTACAAAAAAAATATTGGATCAATATCAAATAATCAACTTACCCAATCGGGGCCCAATTTCTCCTCCAAGTACTGCTACCTATCTGGTCTGAAATGAGAGCTTCTTATGATACGATAATAAATAATTGTCAAAGACAGTAAACATACTGCTGTCATTGGTTGCAAAGCTTGCCACCGTCGCTGCCGTCACATTCAAGCCAGTGCTGCCAGAATACTTTAAATCGAGTTATATTTATTTATTTATTGTCGTCAATCATAAGTAGACCGTTTGTTACATTTTTTTTTCCTAATTCTAGTTATAATCGAAGATATAAAATACACAATATTAGACTAAGCAGCGCCTGGTTCACAATATTCATATGGCGTGTTCTTCTTCAGCGTATAGCATTGAAGTATTGCTTCAATTTGGATTTTGTAATTGTAAATTCAATTGAATCGCTATGTAAATTGTAGGTAGCCATCATCTGATTCAGAGGTCCAAATTTAGCGTAGTTTGTGCGATAGTGATTTGTGATAAAAATATTTCGATTGCGCAGTTGCCGGGAGGGTATGTAAAAATTTAATTTTGATAATAGCTCTGCTGAATCAATGCGATGCGAAACAATGCCATTAACAAACGAAATACCGAATACTGTAAAATTTTCTAAGTGTGTAGTTTCGAATCCAGCATAACTCATAAATCACGAATTCTTATGCACTTTCCTACAGACTGATTTCCTAGAGTAATCATAATGTCAGGTATGTCTTGTTTTCTGCTAAATGCTATCGCATTACATTTTTGAACATTTAATTTTAAAAGGCTTTTGTTACACCAAGTATAGAAAATATGTATTTCTTCTTGAAATATCTTGTAATCTTCTTTGCTTCTTATTTCTAGGAAGAGCTTTATATCGTCGGCATATATTAAGACTTTTACAGTTTTAAGAATGAATGAAATATCGTTTACGAAAAGAATAAACAAAAGAGGGCCTAGATGGGATCCTTGGGGGACACCTGAGGAAACTTGAATAGGATTTGATTTCTTTCCTTTAAATCTTACTATTTGTTGTCGATTAGTAAGGTAACATTTGAGCCATTTGAGAAGACCTGGCTCTATACCCAGTTTTTGTAATTTGAATAGTAGCATGGGAATGTCAATCCGATCAAATGCCTTACTGAAATCTGTATAGAGAGCTTCTACGTAGTTTCCGTTATCCATTGCAACTAACGTGTAGTTAACGAATTCTAGTAAGTTTGTATTAGTTGAACGTCCTTTGTAGAACCCATGTTGATTGTTAGTAATCCTGTTTTTGATTTGATAGAACAGCTTTTCATTAACTATTGCTTCAAAACGCTTAGGAATGCATGAAATAATGGCAACTCCACGGTAATTGCGTATGTCAGATTTTTTGCCGTTTTTAAATATTGGGACTAGATAGGAGCTCTTCCATGATTTTGGAAAAATGCCGGATTCAAGCGACTTATTGAAAAGCCAAAACAATGGAGTGGAATTGCTGTTCAGGTCTAGCATCCTTTCGATACATCTAATTTATTAAGCTTCTCTAATGTCTTGTACATTCAAGCTGTTGACACTAACATCATTAGCAAATTCTGGGAAGAAATCAAAATACTCGCGATCACGATCTTCTTCCGAAAATGTGGTATAGATTTCTTGGAAAAACTTGCAAATAAGTTGCAAATTTTTTCTGAGTTATCACCAACATTTTTGTTCAGATGCATTTTGGATGGAAAATTGTCCGATTTCAATTTAGTTTTCACGTAGCTAAAGAAATTTTTTGGACAACATTTTATTTCACGTTCAGTTTTCGAATTGTACTCCTCAAAAGCAATGTCAATAGCTAGATTAAGTTGATCGCAAATGTTCAAATAGGTGACCAGATTATCGTTACTACTATACTTTTTATAAATTTTGTGAGCTTTTTTGTTTGCGGTTTTTAAGTTTTTTTATTTCTTGGTTATACCAAACCGGATGCTTTGAATTGTTTTGCCGCCCTATTTTTTTCACAGGTACGTGTTCGTGTATAATTTCAAATAGTAATTTATTAAAGACATCTACTGACGTCTCGATACTTTCCTCGTTTCTAAAAATCGTTTGCCAATCTATTCTGTTTAGCCTATGCTTAATGTTTTCATAATTGCCAGTGATATTGGAAGATTTCTTCGTACTCGCAGTCGTCGGGTCTTTTGCTTTCAAGTACAAATATAGATAACTCAATAGCTGTGTGAAACGCTTCATTTTTCCATAATGGAGTAACTGATTCGGTCACACAGAAGTCTTCATGAATATTTGTTAAAAGGAAATCTAAATAGCAATTTTGCCGATTTTTAACATGATTAATTTGATTGAGTCCTAAACTTGCACTTTTGTTAAAAATAAATTGTAGTGTTTCACTTTCTCCAACGATTGGAAGCAAGATGCTCTCATTTTCAATGTCTGGAACAAAGTCAATAGTACGTTGATTAAAGTCTCCATATATGTGAAGTTTTACTTCTGGGGCAAGGTTGGACAATACTTCTTCAGCAATATTGAAAAAAAATTCGTACACGGCTTTACGAGCATTATTTGGAGGGAAATACACAGATGCAAATACGTGTGTTTCACCTGAAATATGCACCTTTACCCATACATGTTCAAATTCTTTACATTTCAACGTAGTGATACTTTCGGAGTTCAAATTGACCGAGACGGCAATAATAACACCCCTCCTGATAAATTATACAAGTTGATAGTAGCTGATGCATTCTGAGCAAAAGTGAGTTTTATGATCAAATATCAGTGAAGTTGTTTTTGTTGTTTTCGCACACATTTTTCGGCATTCCCACCACTCTATATTTTGGGGAAAGAAAAACAGCATATACTTTGAATTGAGTTTGTGTGTGTGTGTGTGTGTGTGTGTGTGTGTGTGTGTGTGTGTGTGTGTGTGTGTGTGTGTGTGTGTGTGTGTGTGTGTATGTGTGTATGTGTGTGTGTGTGTGGGTGTGATCTGTCTTCTCTGATCGTTTTTTTTAAACTTGGTTTCTCCACTAGATAATGCTGATATCTGACAGATCTATCTTAACATGACAAAATGGGCCAAACAAAATGACATTTTTTCGGTTCTGGACGTAGGGCAAACAGATTTGTTAAGACATTTTTATCAAATGGAAACTATTGCTAGACCGATCGTCGCTCAATAGCAACAAGAAATCTGGTGGTGGAGTTCTTCTTGCCGTGCGCTCAAAATTCAAATCTCGACTTCTGAAGCCTCCAGAAGACTCAACGGTTGGACATCTTTTGGTGGCGATATCCACTAAAACCGGGACTCTGTTTATTTGCGTGGTCTATATTCCCCCCGATCGTGTTAGCGACAGAAGTCTTATCGAAAAGCACGCTCTTTCTTTGGATTGGATCGTGTCTCAAATGGGACCCAGCGACAATATCGTCATCGTGGGAGATTTTAACCTCAGCACGATTTCATGGAACATCGATACTAACGGCTTCCGCTATCCAGACAATTCCTGTTCGTCATTCAGACCGGCTTCTCTTTCCTTGCTTGACGCTTACTCTACCGCCAGACTTCGGCAAATTAATGGCATTCCTAACGCAAATAACCGTTTGCTGGATCTTTGTTTCATCAGCGAAGAATATGGCCAAAGATGTTCCGTTCTTCAAGCTCCGACACCGCTTGTGAAAAGCTGCAGAAATCATTCCCCTCTGCTTCTGACACTGGAATTTAAACCTAAGTACAGCTCGAAAAAGTTCATTATGACTTCATCCATGCTGATTTTGAGCAAATGAACAATTTTTTCGCCGGCGTGAATTGGAACACGACACTTGCAAACGGGGATGCGAATTTTGCTGCTTCGACTATGTGTAGTATTTTGCTGTACGCCGTTGATCAATTCGTGCCTAAGAAACTCAACCGTAAGCCTCCCAAACCTGCTTGGTCTAATTCCGATCTCAAACATTTGAAACGTTTTAAAAGGGCTGCTCTTAGGAAACACAGCATATATTGCACCGATTCAACGAGGACAATCTATGCACGCGCCAACGACAATTACAAACACCTCAATAACCGCTTATACAACTCGCATCAGTCTCGATTGCAGAGTCGGCTCAAAACGAAACCGAAAAGCTTTTGGCGGTTCGTGAATGAACAACGGAAGGAAACCGGTTTACCCTCCAATATGACTGACGGCATAAATGAAGCTGACTCTGTTGCGGATATCGCCAACTTGTTCCGTAATCAGTTCAGTAGTGTCTTCTGTGAGGAAACTCTGGATGCCGAGGGCCTCGAAGCTGCTACTAGCAATGTGCCCCGCTTATCTGTATTTGGCTCTACTTTCACTATCCATAGTGATATGGTAGTTTCAGCCGGGAAGCAGATGAAAAATTCAACTGGATGCGGTCCTGATGGTATTCCTTCAATTGTTCTGAAACGTTGCCTTAACACACTCGCTGCACCCTTGGATACGGTTTTCAATTTGTCATTAACTTCCGGTGTGTTTCCCGAATGCTGGAAAAAGTCGTTTGTTTTTCCAATACACAAAAGGGATGCAAACGATCCGTCGCCAACTATCGTGGAATTGCTGCATTAAGTGCTGTATCGAAGCTATTCGAACTGATTGTTCTCCAAAGGCTGGTCCATGACTATTCACACACTATTTCTTCAGACCAACAAGGTTTTATGCCCAAGCGCTCAACGGCGTCCAACCTTACCGTATTTACATCGTTCATCATCCGTGAAATGAAACGCGGTCATCAAGTAGACGCCATATACACAGATCTCTCGCGGCCTTTGATAAAATGAACCATCAGATTGCAATTTCCAAATACGACAAAATGGGGTTCACGATCAATTGTTGAACTGGCTCCGCTCATACCTGACTGGGAGATCTATGTCTGTGAAGATTTCAGATTATGCCTCGTCCAGCTTTTCAGTGACATCCGGCGTTCCACAAGGCAGCCACCTTGGTCCATTCCTTTCCCTTTTATACATGAACGACGTGAACTTGGTCCTCAAATGCCTGAAATTATCCTACGCGGACGACCTAAAACTGTACTACGTCATAAAATGTCCAGAAGACGCCCATTTTCTTCAGCAGGAACTACAAGTGTTCGACGACTGGTGCCGGATCATCAGAATGTCCTTAAATGTATCCAAATGCTCGACTATCTCTTTTGGCCGAAAACGTGTGATGTATCTCCACGACTACATCCTTCGAGGAACGCGCTTAAAACGTGAAACAACAGTAAAGGATCTGGGAGTAATGCTAGACACCAAACTGTCACCAATGTGGTTCTCATTGCCTATATAGTTTCTAAAGCCTCATCGCAGCTAGGATTCATCTTCCGCTTCGCAAAAAACTTCAAAGATGTTTATTGTCTGAAGACACTGTACTGCTCTTTGGTTCGTCCTTTTTGGAGTACTGCGCTGTCGTTTGGTCCCCTTTCTACCAAAATGCAGTCCAGAGGATTGAAGCCGTTCAGTGGAAGTTTATACGCTTTGCTTTACGACATCTTCGTTGGCTAGACCTCGCAGATTGCCGAGCTACGAAAGCCGGTGTAAGCTCATTAAGCTGGAGTTATTGGAAGGAGGCGTATGGTGGCCAAAGCGTGTTTCGTTGGTGACCTTCTTCAGGGAAACATCGACTGTTCCACTTTACTTAGTCTCTTGAACATCAACACTGACGACGAAAACCTACGTTTACAATCATTCTTCATTAACCGGCACTCAAGGACCAACTACTGGCAAACACGAACCCGTGCTAGCGTATTAGCTCGTGTCTTCAACAGCCATTATAACGTGTTTAATTTCAATACCGTATCCCGTGAGGTTAATAAGCGTTGTTTCCGAAGATGTATATGTTAATTGTTGTATGTAATGTAAGTTTAGCTTATTGCCGCTGTGATAAGCATTTATCTGTTGACGAATCCTCAATAATAAATAAA
>JASCZW010018030.1:0-16132 GCA_034211315.2 Aedes japonicus
ATTTCGACAAATCAAACGGCCATTTTGAAACCTGTCAGGAAAATCTTGACAATTGGGAACCAATTCGCGAGTTTTTTTGCTTTCCTATTACAAGTTTTGTTAAGGTTCTAATATGCTCTTCAAGTCTTCAGTATGGAAATGTGCTCTTCAAGTCTTCAGCAGGAACCCTTATCAAACCAGAATTGATTCCCAAAGTATGTGTCAATTTAGGCTTATATTTTCACAAGTACACTAAGGCTTTTTTTACACTTTTTTGTTTTGCACGTTTTTTACCAAAAAAACGTGCGTATTCCGAAATGATTAAAAAAACGCGTTAATTACGGAACCGTGTAAAAAAAAAAACGTGCTAATTCCGGAATGAAAAAAGTAGTCTTTTGCAATTAAAAACACTTTGAAAATGTTGTGAACAGTGAAATAGATACTCTAACAAGGTCCAAAAGGCTCCAGGGGGAGGGTCCAGGGACAGAACGTACACATAAACACATACTTACACAGATATGACCATACATACCCAAACCAATATTCACACATACACACATAAATACTTATCCCCACACAGATCTAGTAAAAAATTTTGAAAATGCTAAGCATGCAATACTAGCAACACGTTGCGGTGAAATTCGAAACAAAACGATCCATCTGTTGAATGCCCTTGACATCCTGAACAACTTTGCCGAAGCCTTAAACTTTCCATCTTATCTGAATCACGAGATAGAACAAGTTGAAAATGCTCACTAGCGCCACGTAGCGATGGAATTCCAAACGAAACGGTTACCTTTCAAATGCTCTTAACCTTCTGAACAACTTTGCCGTAGGCTCAAACTTTCGATCTTATCAGAGTTATGAGATAGAACAAGTTGAAAATACTCAATTTCGCATGCTCACTAGCGCCACCTAGTGGTGGAATTCCGAACGGAACGGTCCATCTGTGGAATGCCCTTGACCTTCTGAACAACTTTGCCGACGACTAGAAGCTTTCCATCTTATCAGAATCACGAATTAGAACAAGCTGAAAATGCTAAATTTTGCATGCTAACAGCGCCACGTAGCGGTAAAATACCGAATAAAACACGTCCATCTCATGAATGCCCTTGATCCGGTCCATCTCTTGAATGCCCTTCATTTCGTTTTTATGCTGTATTGGCGGCACTTTCTCCCGCAAGGAATGATCGAACCCATCACCAAATGGTCCGGGACCAACGGGCTGAGCGATTTTTCGTCTTAGAAAATTCCGACGGCGCCGAACGGAATTGATACCATTCCCACTCGTGTGCAAAGCAACAACGGCTGCTCACCATAGAACCGCTGTCGCCTTTTTCAGAAAGGAATTCCGCAAATTCCGCAAAGGAAGGTTTCCGTTACTCAATTGAGATTTATGGCCATGACTGGAACGTTCTGTATACTGATTGCGTCTTTTGTGGTGATCGTTTTGCGAAAAAGAAACTCATCGAAGCGGGATGTGTGAATAATATGTATGATGTTTGATAGTTTTTTAGAAGTAAGGAAACTCATTCGGGTAGCAGTGGGATCTCTTCACTATTTAATTTGTCAAGCTTGATAGCAAGTTACGAAGATACCCAAAAGGTATTAGTGACTTCGACGGCAAATGAACCAGTCCAGGGCTAAAGATCTCGATAATCAAGGAATTTTGAAAAAAAATAAACCTCTGATTGTCATCGACATACGTGTATGTTTGTCTGTATGAAAGGCCAACAATTGAATGGGTGAATGTTGTTCTAGCCACATTAGCGTGCAATTGGTCAAAAACGAGCCGTCAAATGGAATGATAACCCAATGAGTCTGTACAAGAGCTCGCCTTTCATCCACTAAAAGTGAGTTCACTCAGTTTCACTCTTCCGAACCAAGTCGCTTAAATTGGGTGCCCTGATGGTCCCTCCAATGTACCGATATTTGTTTTTGTGTTCATATTTAAGCCGATGAAATTCATCGAAACGGTGCATACGTTTTACGTCTTCTGGGAAATTTGATGATGAGCCGCATTGAAATTTACTTGGTTGTTATCTTGATGGTTTCTAATTATTATGAAACCCGTAAAGTCACTTTCCTGTGTAGTACAATTTTAGATTAATGTCATTTTGGCAATGTTTGACCATCTTACGAAGCGTTTGAAGTCTTTTAAACACTTTTGGAGCACGAAATTTTGACAACGGAAAATTCACAACTCCACTCTCTCCATCCAAAGTGGGTGCCCTGATGGTCCCTCCATGGAACTGATATTTGTGTTTTGGTATAAATTTACTTAAGAAGATGAAACTCAACAGTGAATACACACTGGGTTTTCGTTTTCTGGAAAATATTATAACGAGTTACTCTCGAATTTTTGTGGACGTTATCTTGGAGAATTCTAATTTTTTTTTGCTGTGCAGCAAAATTTTTGGTCCATGTGATTTTGGGAATGTTTGGCCATCAGGCTTTTGAGAACTTTCAACACGTTTGGATCAGCTGGATTTGCTTAATTATTTTTGTTTTTTATTTGAACAATATTAAGTATGTTAAAGGATCTTTCTTTATAAACTCCTTGGGGGATATTTTTCAACAAAACTTTTTTAAGCCTCTTGTCACCAGACTATAAAGTAGTGTGGAACACCGTTCCAAATTGTTTTAAACTTATGGAATGTTTTCCACCTTTTTTTAAAAGCCTCTCGTGACGAAAAGTTCCACCTGTTTGATGAAGAAACACTTGAACTGGTACTTCAATTGATCACCTTTCAAACATAAAAAATAAAAATTACTGATACACTTTTTCACAGTACCACTACACAGTTTTAAGGGAATGCTAGATTTGGCATACATTAATGAGATCCTTCATGTAAATTTAGGCCAAATATCGCTGGAATCAGGTCTGTTGTATCGAAAATTGCAACCAATCCGAAATGCTGTATGAAAGATTGCAAACAATTACTTGCTGGGACTTGAAATTAAACAATAGAAAACTATACGCGTCTGTTAAAATTCATTATTCATTTTTGCTGTGTAGTAAACGCACAAGCAAGTACCATTAAATTACACTAGAAAAAACATACCTTTTGATAGACAAGCCTATTCCGTCTGCGACTAACAAACTTATTCAGTGTCAAGTCTCTTTACGCTGATAAGTCTGTAAGTCACCAGATAAACTAAGCCTATCTGTCAAACTTTTATCTAGATTTTTTTTTTGAGGAAATTACTCGTATTTACTAATGTGGTAGTTTGATGAAAAGTTCGTTTTTATTTATTTTTCATTATTTAAAAGTGAACAAGTGAAGTTTAAGGTGAAATTTTCCCAGTTTTACAATAACAAACATTCTACTAATACGCTTGTAGAAGTGTTTTTTTAAATAAATCTATTCACCGAGTTAAATTTTCAAACTGCATATAGTCAAGAAAATGTAGTTGTTAACTTCTAAAATCGTAGGAAAATAGCCAAGAATAAAACCATAAAGTTGGGGATAGTTAACATATTCGAAATAATCAAAATTTTGCGCGGACAATTTCACAAACATTATTATTTAAATTGTTCATTTGAAAAGTTCAACCGTGTTAACTTCTTGGATTCGCGTTTTATCCGGGTTTTAACTCCGTTAGAATAATTAAATATTTTATCAACAGCAACTTCTTTAAACTTTTATTAAACTTCTTGTTGGAATTCCCTATAAAATTCTTTTGAGTGGGTAACGTAATTTCCCGTTAATTCCATTATAATTGCATGCCCTTTTACAGATACGCGTATTGTCTACTACTTGCAGACATCATCTGTGCCTTCGTGCACAGTGGTGTTTGGGAACGGAGCCAGCGCTATAGTGGTAACCGTGGTTGCCTCTCACGCCGATCGGAACCGTTGGGATTTTATGTATGATGTATGATATGTACTTCCACCCATTGTAGCACGGAAAGTCCGACAGGAATGGGCTATCCCTTCTGTAAGACTTGATCAAGCTTTAATAAACACTGGTTCCTAATCCTGTCATTGTATGAAGGGCCAAAAACGGGTTGACTGGTAACATCACTTATACGTATCCACAGGGATCTCAAAAATCTCCTTCCAAGAACAAGATTGAACAATTGGTCAAAAGAGCAAGCCAGCTAACATGAGGATGCCCCAAATGGGCGGGAAGACGAGCCCGCCCTCTATTCCCAAACTGTTAGCAATGTGGTGTTGGCATTCCCACTCTCCCCATCCAGAGTGCTTCAATCGGGTGCCCTGATGGTCCCTCCCATTCCCATGAATTATTTATATAATAGTGTAAATATTTATGTATATGAAAAATACTTCAATTTTTCGTATGTATTATACATGATCTCCATTCAGTTGATCCTAAAATGCAAGAAATGTTGTTAAATGTTAAAGTGTAGAGTTCTAGATCGCGTCTTTCTTCGAAAGGGAAGTAAAGCCATTGGTCCCGGCCCATGTTTTGATGGGTTCGATATGTATCCAAGCAACACAACCCCGTCAATATTGGTTGTAGTAACTTTTTTTTTAAACTGATTTGCAACAAGTGTGCTACTAGGGTATTGACAAACCAGCCTCTGGCTAAAAGCCACTAAATTTAAAAATAAAACACAAACAAGAGCCTGAGTAGGAAGGTTCATTAAATTGAACGTTCTACCTGTGCAATGAGCAGGTTGAACATGCTGACAAGACGTAACCATGATGACCAGAAAGGTTAACATAGTTGAATTCCAAGCCAAAAGGCTCATTATGATGACTGGAATCGATTTTTACAGTTACTGATTTGAAAATAACCCAGAAAGTCCAATGAAGAATCTACAAACATTGTTTGGAACGACTAAACGAAATTTTTTGAAAGCTAGAAGTTTAAGATATCTTGAGAATGACGACTTGTGCGAAATTAACCGAAATTAAATTTGAATTAAAAGGATTACATGATAAAACCCAACACAAAGACCCTTGCTTTTAATTGTCTAATTCCTAAATGACTGACGTTTGAACCACGCCACTAAGGAAACTAGTTCAGCAATCTCGAGAACTTTAAGTATAAACGTAACATTCAATCTTGGAAACTGTAAGAAATCCCAATTAAATGTTTCCATAAAATGAAGCCCTTTAAAGCATATGTCGACATTATAACCAACAAACACTTAGAGCTGAATAAGAGCTTATTAAGACAAATCATTGCCATCTAAGAGTTGATAGTTCAGCCTTTATTCAGCTCGAAATGTTTTTTTTTCGGTTCCAAGATGACAAAAAAAAGGACGACTGATGAAAGCATGTGTTTTCAGAGGCTTACTAGTAAACAATCAATGATAAAATAGGTTTCCGAGAGACCTGAACAGTATCGTCCGGGAAATATTTGGGTACGAACGAAACCCTTCGAAGACAGCTCAGAGTAATTGAGACCTGGGATGATTAAGTATTGAACTTAATCAAAGACGAGTTGGACTACTTGCTTGTTGAGACTACATCCGTTTTCTTGAAAATAGATTTAAAATTCTCGAGCTCAGGACGATCTCATGTGTTAATCGGGAGTCGTGGATTTGAATTTTCTGATTTGTAGGGGCCTTACTTACTGTTTTCCAGTTATTAATATAAATTAAAAAAAACCGTTACAATTCAGAGCTAATCCTCCATAGAGCAATACGTTTTACCTCAAAGAAGTCCCACCGATAGCATGTCAGTTTATGACATCGTACAGAAACAAAACCAAACCCCACACCGGCACGGCAGTAACCACGGACAGGTCCCTTCGCTATCCAAATAAAAAGAAAAAAAAAAAGCTCCAAAACTCGTACGGAACTCAACACAACAAAGCCAACGCCGCATCGAGCAAACAAAATCCCCGCTTCGAAAACAACAAATCCAATCTCGCATTTCAATTGGATCGTCGTCGGTTATGTGCATACATTCAGGGGCATCATAGTTGCCAGAACTTCGCCGAAATTCCTCCCGGGAAGTAATAGGAACCAGTTATCCCGGTGAAGTTTCGGAAAATTTCAACTCTCAAAACTGAAAACATGCCGGCGTAATAAAAAAGTGAACGAGTTTTCCTCCGCTGCTGGCTCGATTTTTCCGGGCACTTTTTGTTCCGAAACACGGAACTCCTCGCTTGTCATTGCTCTGTCTGCTGCGGTGTTTGCGTACAAACTTCCGTCAGAGCCCCGTCGGGTGTCCCGTCCCGCTCCTTTCTCGAACTGTACCGTTGTTTTCCGAGCGCGCTTCGGAAATGATTTTCGTACGGGCATTTTGCTCTGGATTGTCTGATCGAGGGGTCTTCGAAAGTGCAGTCAGGATGTACACTGTGAAAAAAATCTTCCTGCGAAAGTCATCGATTGATCATTTATCGAGGAATTTGGAGTTCGGGTTGGAGTAAATTTTCCGCCCCTTGACATGCGACGAGGGGTGAGATATGTTTATGGAAATCTGTGAACCACACCACCGGTTTCTGGCCTCTAGCTAGCAGGCTGAAAAAATTGCGACCGCCTCAAATCTGCAATCGCGGGGGTAGGGGGCAGCACCATCAGAATACAATATTGTGTTGTATCGTATTATATTTATGAATATGAAAGGAGCGAGCTATGCGAGAAAAAAAATCTACATGCTGTGCGAGAGCATGTATTCAAAAGCATCGGCGGAAAGTCAAGCTGTTCTGTCTTTTTTTTTTTTTCAAAAGAAGGAGGAGATGAGGCAGAGAGCCCCTCGGAAGTTTCAAGTGGAGCAGGAAGGAAACAAGATGAATATGTTTTTAAGCTTTCCGCATGTGCCTGGTCGGTGTTGGAGTTTGTTTGCCATCGGAGCGAAATGCGATATACCAGGAAATCCATGGCCAATTGAATGCGATAGAGGGGATGTAATAATGTTTGTTGCCCTAGCATCGTTTCGATTGTGTGCGGTTCACTTGTCGAATGATGAAATATTCATGCGAAGTTGGAATCCGTGCATGAATTTTAAATCGTGCTTTATAAATCCCGTCGGAGGAAGACTCCATCATTGAATTAAAGTAATTATGTTAAAACATGGGGAAGCTCAAGACCCCACTTGCTGGAAATTATCCGCCCATGTATGGTGATGAATAATGCATTTTTCTCCGGACACCCCCTCAGGACGCGAGTAAAGAATCGTCTTTTGAAGAACCAGAGGGGCAGCAAAAAAAAAAGACAGAGCACAGAGCGCGTTAATTTAATTATCCACTCACCGGCGGTTCAACATACGGAGTTGTAGTTTTTATTCTCGGTACAAGACTTTTTTTTTTATTCTCAAGGGCCGCGGCGGATGAAGGTGTCAAGTGGCAGAGCACGTATGTGGGTGAAGACACACTTGGAAGGTGTGAAACCCGTAAGCCGGCGCTGCACCGTGGGTCTTTTGAGCTGATGTTTATTTGATGTTCTTATACAGTTCACTTTCGTCGAGTGTGGCCCGTTTAAGATTTTTAACGATTGGTGGGGAGCGAGTGCAGCTTGCATGCTGATTGTTGATGTGTAAGTATGTTATTTTGCGGAAATAAAATTGGTGCTCAGCGAGTCGAGTTGGTCCTTAGAATTTAGAGTGGCCCTTGGAAAGTCGAATTCACCACGAACAGTTTGGTCTTGCTGAAGAGAAATTTGGTTTTGCTGAAGATCAGTTTGGTCAATAAGACCGAGTTGGTCTACAACAAGACCATACTAGTCTTCAACCCAAACTGGTCTCCAACAAAACCAAACTGATCTTATTCCAAAACTTTCAACAAAAACAAAACTGGTCTTCAACAAGACAAAACTGGTCTTCAACAAGACCAATATTCTCTTCAGCTTGACTAAACTGGTCTATAACAAGACCAAACCGAGACTCTTCAACGAGATGAAACTGGTCTTCAGCGAGCCCAAATTGGTCTTCAACAAAACCAAACTTCTCTTCCACAAGACCAATCTTATCTTCGACAAGACCAAATTGATCTATAACAAGACCAACTTGATCCTCAACAAGACCAAACTGGTCTTCAACCAGGCCAAACTGATCTTCAACCAGACCAATTGGTCTTCAGCAAACTGGTCTTCAACAAGACCAAATTGATCTGTAAAAGACCACTTTGAGCTTCAGCAAGATCAAATTGATCTTTAACAAGACTAAAATGATCTTCAATAAGAACAACGCTGACGGGACTTGTACAGGGTGCGGCAGAAAATAATGCGAAAATTTGTTCTATTTCTTTCAAATCCCATTTTCAACTAATTCAAGCAATAAGATCAACATTTTCGAGTGCAGTTGTCTTTATAAAGTCCTTTTAAACAAATTTATTCAATGTGTCTTCCACTTTTATTAATAACATCCGCGAGGCGATGCCGGAAGCCAGAGTATGCTTTTCGGACGAAGTTGACTGCCCAACATTGACTGCCATGTGCGTGTTATGGTTGACTTCAGGGTTTTCACACTAGGGTGTGATGTTTTGCAGGCTCGTGCTTCAACCTATGCCCAAATCGAATAATCCAACGGATTAAGATCTGGACTCCTAGGGGGGCACAAATCCTTCGGCTAAAACTTCATGTTATCGTTCAACCATTGTTTGGTTCGATTGAACGTGTGACACGACGCTCCGTCCTGCTGTAGGACAACGTTTTGGTCCTCGGAGAAGTTGGCCTTCACCCAGTGAAGCACTTGGTCCTTTAAAATACCGATATACACTTCGGTATTGATTTTAACTCCAGCATCAATGAAAACAGGCAGCATTTTCAAACCGTTGGACGCCACCAGGCCAAACATCATGACACCAGTCGGATGTTTGGTTTGAAATTTTAATTTCACTTTTTCCGGAAAGTTCTGCATTTTCTTCGGTGAAATGAACCGGTCCGTGCGACTGTTGGCCACAGCATCGATGCTGAAAAGCTTTTCGTCGGAGAACAGGATTATCATTTTTTTCCTTCTTCAACAAGGAAAGCAATCTCTTGGAACGAGTCACTCTTAGTTCCTTGACCCGGTCCGTAATCAAGTGGCATTTCAATCTGGCTCTGGAAGATGCATTCAGGTCTTCTTTGATGATTCTCCGCATGGATTTCTCCGAAATATTGGCTTCCTTTGCAAGTATTCTTTTGGAACGCACCGGGTTGCGAGCAATTTTAGCACGGACCGATTAGATCAAGTTCGGCGTGCGTGCAAAGCGCGGACCACCGCTTCCCGGCTTCCGCTGCTTATGACCATCATGCAGGGACTTTTTTATGCGGTAAACTGTTGCCAAATGGCACCCTACCACCTTGGCAATCTCTTTCGGCTTCTTCTGGACGAGCAACAAACTGGTGATCACTTCTTTCGCGAACATTTTGCAGAATTTGCAATAAAACAAATATAATGTTTAGATGCAGCACTTGAAAGTAAACATAAACAAATACACTTTCGACAGAAATTAGTCACTAGCTACACGAATCAACCCAATACTCAAGTTTGAACATTTTCGCATTATTTTCTGCCGCACCCTGTATTTGGCTGTTCTGGATCTCTTTCGCTCTATCACGGATTTTACTTCTCTACGCTCCTGGAGCTCCTCTTCCTCCAGGTTTCATCAGTTATTCACTGATGCGCAGCTCACCAATTTTATGTTTTGCTTGTCTCGATAAAGGCGTTCTTGATGGCCATCCACTGCTCTTCCATGCTGTCATCTTCCGCTGAACATCCGCATGCTGGAGTCTCAAGTTCTTCAACGAATGTTCATTTCGCAATTGGATCTTCTAGTCAGCGAGATAGAATTGCTCATTTGCAATGTTGCCACATACCTAAAACGGTTTTTCACGCAGAAATTGACATTTTGATTTATAAAACGAAATTTATCTAGACAATGAGAAGAAAGACTGGTAATTTCCATTAAGGTCAACTACCTCTATTGCTTATCTAGACAGATTTCGTCCACAATGTGTAGACTTCATCAATGTCGGGTACTAATACTTGACTGAGTATTAGTAATCCACTAAACAGCTCATTATCTCCAGGACTCAAAATTTATCGTTCGTTTAACGAAATAATTCGTTGTTTCTGCAACGAATATTTTTTTTTAATGGGTTTAAAGTTGATTTCGCATAAAATTACAGCTGACCATTCTCCAAACCATTGTCTTTTTCTATGAAGCATTACGAACTTCGGATTTATCCAATTTCAAATTAATTCTCAGCAAAACGTATCATTCGTAGTAAAAAAAGCTCCTTTGAGTTGTTCGAAATGATAACGTAGGACTTCGCAACTTAATGTAAGCCATTTGGGTTGTACAAATATTCTTTGAATTAACCCGTTATGGCCTAATGTTTTCCAGGCATTGTAATACAAGCCACTTGGTGTATTCTCAATGATTTGGTGCTCAATAACCAAGAAACGAAAGAAAAGAAGTAGGAAATATGTCCTGAAGTTAAGAACTTAAAATCTACAGTTGTAGACCTTCAGTTTTGAAGGAAAGTTTGAATGACCTGAAACTAACAAGGTTATCCTAAGACATCTGAGGACTTTTCAGAATATTCATTGAATATGTTTGAAAATTTATCGTAGCCCACTTCTGCACATCTTCAGTTCTGAACTGAAGGGTAGTTTTCGTGAACTTGAACACCCCAAGATACTCTGATAATGACTGGTGACCTTACAAAAGATCCACTCAATGTGTTTGAATACATATCGTCACCTTTTATAGGTTATAAAGCTACTGTTACGACTGTGGATCCTAACTTCTGAACTCAAGGGCCGTTTTGGTGACCTGTAACATCTGTAACTATCCGAAGGTACCGTGGCACCTGCTCGTTGGATGACTGGAAGAGATCCGGTCGTTCTTGTACGGTGCGGACTGCACGAGTTGTTTAAGTGGTCAGGGAACGGATTAGACGAAGATCACTGTACGTAAAATGGCCGCAGATCTGAATGTTTCGAGATCGTCAATGGACCATATACTGCCAAATGAACTCGGATTCCTAGCTTTCAAAAAACGTAAGGTTCACGGAGTTTCGGAACCTTCCAAGCAGAAACGACTCGAAAGAGCATGTCAGCTTTTGTCGCGGCACGGTGGGGAAGAATTTATCTTTTCCGACGAAAAGTTATGATAGAATGATGGGAATATTCCACAGTTCCAAAGTGCTGCATCAGTGATGGTTTGGAGAGGAATTTGCAAGCGAGGCAAATTACCACTGGTTTTCATCGAAAATGGCGTTAAAGTGAATGCCGTATACTATAAAACGGAAGTTTTGAAGCAAGTTGTCAAGCCATTTGTACAAGAGGTGTTTGGAGATGATCACTATGTGTTTCAGCAGGACGGAGCGCTATCGCATACTGCAAATCTCGTTCTGGGCTGGTGCCGAGAAAATTTGACCGACTTTTTGGACAAGAATGAATGGCCTCCCAGTTCACCAGATCTGAATCTCTTGGATTATTTCGTATGGACATGCTGGCGAAGATAAATGACCACAGGGCGTCTAAACCAATTCAAACCCGTAATCAAACGAATTTGGGACGAAATGCCGATGGAACTCGTGCGTACCGCCTGTGACGGTTTCGAACAACGTCTGGGGCTGGTCAAGACGGTTAAAGGCGGTGTTATTCCAAAAAATATGCTGTAGTTGATCAGTTTTATATTGCAATATAATGGGTAAAGTTATCAATAAAATCTAGGTTATCGATTTGAAATAGAGTTTTATTTTGTATGAGAATATAATGGACACGGTTTACATATTGTTACTTTGTTTAGTTAATTAAGCTATAGTTTCAGCTGTAGATTTTCAGTTTTGAACTCCAGGATTGTTTGGATAACTCATAATGTCAGTTGTTCTTCCAAGATATTTAGTGAATATGTTTCAACACATCGTAGCTTTACATAGCCCAGAAAGATTTTGTTACAACTGTAGGTCCTACGTTCTGATCTCAAGGATAGTTTGGATGACCTAGCAGATGTCATATTGCCTTATAATGTTTGCTGATTCTTAAAAAAAATTATTGAATATATTTGAATATATATTGTTATTTTGTATTGCCTAAAAATTAATGTTACAATTGTAAATCTCAAGTTCTGAACGCCAGAACAGTTTAGATGACCTAGACCATCTCGTGATTATCTTCTTGACTATTTTTACGTTTGAAAATATTCACTGAATATGCTTGAGTACGTGACGTTACTTTTTATAGCCCAAAAAGCTACTGTTACTACCGTGGATTTCAAGTTCTAAACTCCAGGACAATGTGGAATACCTAGAGGATCACAAAGTTTAAAAAAAATGATTGTTGACTTTCCAAACGATTCATTTAATATGATTGAATACACATAGAAACTTCATGTAGCCCAAAAAGCTACTGTTACTACTGTAGATCTCATATTTTGAACTTAAGGACAGTTTGGATGACGTAGAATATCCCAAAATTTTCGAATTTTATCTGTAGGCCTTCCACACTGTTCAATGAATATTGTTTAATACATATTGTAACTTGGCATACTCCAAAAACCTACTGTTACAACTGTAACTGAACTCAAGGACAGTTTGGATAACGTAGATCATACCAATTTCTCTCAAAATATTTTTTTTCATTCGATAATATTCACTGAATATGGTGGCATACGTAGCGTAACTTTGTATAGACCAAAAAGCTATAGTTACTACTGTAGATCTTAAGTTCTGAACTCAAGCACAGTTTGGATGACCTTGATCACAAACTTAGCAAACGATGACTGTTGACTGTTCAAAAGGTTCATTCAATGTGTTTGCACACATATCGTAACTTTATATAGCCCAAAAAGCTACTGTTACAACTATAGATCAGAAGTTCTAAACTCAAGTATATTTTGGATAACTAAGAACATTTCAGAAAGATACAAAAATGTTTAACGTTTATCAACGAGAATTTTATAATACGTATGCATATGTACCATATTCACAAACAAAGCTTAACACTATTAACAAGGCGTTTATTTTCTCTTCTTGAACTTCTTCATATCCAAGAAGTTCTAAGTCGTCAATTAGGCCTGAAAATCATATGTTTTACATATCTTCCAAATAGAATAATTGATGTAGAACTAATTTGTCGAAGACCCTGCCTTTCGGTTCAGAAAGGGGTATGGGTGAGTTCTGTCGAGTTGGTCACGGCAGATTTCATGTGTGAATAGGCTGCCACATCAACGTTTAAAAGTGCCTGAACCAAATGAACAACTTGTAATGATCACTTGAATTTGGGATGGGCGATCATCGCCCTGATATTCCCAAATGTAACACGTAGGGAAAATGGTTTCTTTTTTTCTATAAATATACGTGATGGAATGGAGAAAACCAGTGGAAACTCACCGGGAATGATCTCTCATATGCATCCGTCGAACCATTCTGAACGGCCGTTGTTAGAATATCCTCATGAAAATATCACATGCACATAGCATGTTACCAATTACTAATGCTTTCTCTTATTTCTCCTATTCTCTTCCCTATTCTGCATAGGCCATAGACCAACATAGGCCTAAAGTCGGTTCTTCAAAAGCAGAAACACCGAGACGACACAGAGCAATAAGTAATGAACGGTAACCCTAACGAATCTTACTTTCAGCCATATTTTCTAACACAAGGTAAGTAATCACATGACCACTACGAAATATACTAAATATCCATGACATAATAAATAACGGGTAAAGGGAGGGACCATCAGGGCACCCAAGTAAACTGATTTGGATAGGGAGCATAGTGGTCAGGTTTTACGTTAAAAAACGTGAGACGAACATTAGTATTTATAGGGACCGAACTGATACGAAAGTTATATGAAATAAATCGAAAGCTTAGTAGAAAAACTATAAGTTGATGTTATAGAATTATACACAGCCTGAAGGAACAAACAAAATGCAAGATTTGGCATAAGATCATGGGATATTTCTCTCGAATTTAGGTCAGATAACACCTAAATCGAGTCTTTTGTATGCAAGATTCCAATCGAGTTCATTGCTTTGGCTTACAAGCGAACGAGGGGAATTTTGACGCGTTTGTTTAAATTCATAATTTCTTTTTTCTATTTATGAATAGGCGTGCCGTTCTAAGATTTCTAAAAACGACCGCGTTACGCAGGATTGGAGATTTTGAACGATAATAACTCCTCTCTGACCCACAGAAATTTTACGATAAGTATTTCATTCGAAAGGTAGAACATGAAAGCTGAATTTCTGTTGCTAACTTAATTGATTTCATTTGCTAACACTAGTTAAAAAGTACTTAAAAGAAAAATGTCTTAACGCACAAAGCTATTGGTAAAAACTGACATCATATTTGTGCCACACTTTGCCCAAGTAGCACACTACGGTAATTATTAGTTGTAGTTACTTGATTATGACTTAGCAAGTCATATTCATGTTATCTCAACCGAATTAAAACAAGTGTGCTACTAGGGTGATTGGTTAACACTGCCAAGGCAGGGTGTCAATTGAAATTTTGAAAATAGCGACCGTCACGAAATATCGTTAAATATTAAACGCTTATAACTTAATTAATGCTCAATAGATTTTCACGTATCAATTCAATCATCAACAATTTAACTTTGTAAACTATTGAAAATAACGCAAATATAAGATGATGTCTTATCATTTTGTTTTGCAGGCTAAATTTACTAAATGCACAGTACTTTCCTTTCACAGACTTCAAATGTGAGCAATGGATGTCTCATATGCAGCAATGAACGATATATGAGGGGGACACTTTTGCACATTTGGACACATTTTCTCATTCGTTCGGCAGTATTGAAGCTGTGCGGAGCGGAGGAGAGCCAGTATTGGACTGGCTGTGGCAAATACCCTCGAGGGTGCGCTGGCGACCAATTCTTGGTCAGGTAGCTGATGGCTCAGCAGACTGATGGCTCAGCAAGCTGTAGGCTAGGCAACCCTTGCTAGGCAGCCATTAGTTACGCAGTCGTGTGCTAGGCAGTTAATTCGACCAAACTGCAACATGGCCTTTCTCCATCGAAAAACTGAACAAAATATGGTATGTGTCCCTTAACTCAGCCTAATATGCAATAATCGATTATATTTTTTTATATAACTCATACAGTATTTGAGCTGTAAGCGACATTCAACTACTTATACACTTGCTTTGATCAGATTAATAAGACGTTTTGTAGTATGTATCACAAAACGTCACACAACTCGTTTTAAAGGGTGTACGGAATCAAATTGCGACACATACACAAATATTCGGCAAAATTCACCAGTTCAACCAATCACCTTCAAACTTTCAGGGAGTAAAATAAAACGTGTTATAAATATTAACCATGTTTGTGTTATTCAATTTCAATGCCATGTCCAAATGCACGAACCTTCTTATTTACACTACTCATAAGGTCCTGTACAACATTTGGACCAACTTTTTTTTTGCGTGGCAATCTATTTTTTCTTCATATCCTCCTCCGATTTCACTTCCTTAGGATGCTTCCGAAGTGCCTGCTTCATGATGGCCCGGTTCTTTTCAATTGGCCGTCGTTACGGTGCGTTTGGGGGTTGAGATGCTTCGGCACGAAATTGACCTCCTTAGCCGTGTGCCACTCCAAAATCTCTTTCGAATAATGGCACGAGGCCAAGTCCGTAGGACCATCGTGTGACCTCAGAAGAGGAAGTAGACGCTTTGGAGGCATTCCTTCAGGTACACTTGCCCATTTACCGTACCAGCTATCACGAATGGGGGGCTCCGCTTTCGACAAGAGTAAATTGCTTGCCAAATCATATATTTTTTGGTAAACTTTGACATTTTCTGCTTTCTAACGTCCTCAGGAACGTCAAATTTATGATGAGCAGTGAAAAACTGGAGCCATGGAAGCTGCCGAAAGTTTGCTTTTACAAACGTCTCATCATCCAT
This sequence comes from Aedes japonicus, assembly GCA_034211315.2. NCBI lineage: Eukaryota > Metazoa > Arthropoda > Insecta > Diptera > Culicidae > Aedes > Aedes japonicus. The sequence goes on from JASCZW010018030.1 coordinate 15,757, forward strand.
AACGAGGCAATGTGGTTTCATCAACTTCTCGGTGTAGAGCTTCCGTGAACACATCTCAAACTGAACTGTTGGGATTCCTCTTGAAAGCTTGAACTACCCGCTTGGGAGCCTTAACACTATACGGAGATCCATGTTGCTCTTTTACCGATTTAATTTTTTCGTTCTTTACGCTTACTTTGGCTTGGAATCAAACGAGGGAAAATTTTACGTGCCTGTTAAAATTCATAATATTTTTCTGGCACATAAATGGAAATGAATTTAAGGGATCATTTTACTAAATTCAAGCTAGATAACGCCTAAATCTAGTTTGTTGTAAGCAAAATTGCAAGCGAGTTCGTTGCGTACAAGTGAAGGAAGGTGAAGGTCTTATTTTTTC
>JASCZW010018031.1:0-16123 GCA_034211315.2 Aedes japonicus
GCTTACTTCGATTACAACAGGTATTCATTGCATCCTGTGACAGCTTACAGACTTCCAGAAATTGTGTTTACTTCCGTTACGGCAGATAGAAAGTGATCAAATTTTAGAGTCATTTTTTTTGCTTATTTTGATGCTCGCGTACCGGGAGGTGTTTTATGCCAATCAAGGTGAAAATAAGGGATAAAATCAAATCCTGCCGGGGCTCCTGGGTCCTCCCTTAGCTCAGTCGATAGAGGCGTGACTATGAAGCAACACCATGCTGGAGGTGGCTGGATTTGATTCCCGGTCTGGTCTAGGAATTTTTCGTTAAGGAAAATTTCTCGACTCCTTACTTGCCACAATCAATCATACTAATGCAAAAACGGTACCTGGTATCGAACGCTCTCAATTTATAAGTGTGGAAGTGCATTTGTAACACTAAGTTGAGGGCAAGCAGAAAGCAAATTGCGAAAGCAATAAGCTTTAAACGCTAATATAGAAGAAGAAATCAAATCAACTATGGAGTTGGTCAAGAAAAAAAAATCAATTTGTTTACTTAAGCATGCGCATGATCCGTTATTGCCAGATCAGCTGTAGCTACACAGAGAACAAACTGATGATGCTTGAGACTAACATGCATCCTCAATGTGTATCAACTGGTGATCCCAAACTAAGGCAATATTGGCGCCGGTCTCGCCCTAATGAAGGTCAAATATGGAAAGGGTAGGAAGAGGTTGACGTGGTACTCGCTCTTTTGGATGCCGAGAACATCTCTGTATTTCGAAAAGATATCACTGGGATGTTGGATTACAGGACTGGGTGGCAGCGGGGTGCGTTTTGTTAAACGATAAAATGTTTAGTAAAATTTTTTCAATATTAGTACCAACATCCAGTTTAAACCGATTCAAGCCAACAGTAAGGATGCTATTGGGGCCACTCACAAAGTGTGGTGATGATGATGATGATGATGATGATGGTCATGACACATACCCCCACAATGGTTTTATCTGGAAAATTTATCTTTAAGATAATTTAATATTGAACAACAACAAAATCAAATTTACAAAATAAAACAAAACCGATTTGTTAACATTTACAGATATAAACTCCTTTTCATAACTATGCAGCAAAGTTATAAATTGAAAAATGCCGTTGATTTTATCTTTAAATTTTCATGAACATAGCCCAGTGATCAAAAAGGCCGACGAAATTCAGGACATTACCAGAAATTAAAATCTCACTTAGTTCAAAAACTATGCGCAACAACCGCATTTTAGCAACATTTCTGACATTCAACCAGACGATTCACTACTGGTCCAAAGAATCTCTCAAACTCATCCACTAGACTGATATAGTCTTTCCTTGTATTCGCGGGGTAACGATCTGTGATGATGTTGTTTTGAGAAGGAAATAATTGCTCATCACCATGAGGCTCTAAGTGTAGACAGCAATTTTTGCTAGAACAAAGTTGTTAAGAGAAAGTATTGATAGTTCCGTTAGCTCACGGCAGGCGGTGAAAATAGAATAGAAGTAGTTTGAAATCTTGACTGGTTAAGGTGGTGCATTCGTTCATGCCTTGACCTACCCCGCATGGGGATGTTTGGTAAAAGATTGTGTACCTGTTTAGAAATACTACCTCACAATGCCCTCCGCTCAATTTCAAACTACTTCTATTCAATTTTCACCGCCTGCCGTGAGCTAACGGAACTATACAACGGAAGATTAATACAGATCAAAACAATCAAAACAATCATTACATCAATACAATGATCTTCCAACTTTGTTGTCCCATCGCGGAAGTGATTTTCTAGAAGGCCCGTCAAAAAACTCATCTACGACGGCTATAACGTCTTCGTTTGATGAAAAATGCTTTCCACGAAGAAATTTTCTGAGATGTGAGAACAGCCAGAAGTCAGTGGGAGCTAAATCTGTCGAATAAAGAGTGTACGGAATCAAATTGCAACACACACAAATATTCGGCAAAATTCGCCCGTTCAACCAATCATCTTCAAACTTTGAGGGAGTAAAATAAAATATGTTATAAATATTTTCCCATGTTTGTTTTGTTCAATTTCAATTCCATATCCAAATGAACGAGCATTCTTCCTTACACTACTCATGAGGTCCTGTAAAACATTTGGACCAACTTTTTTTAAAGTAGCAATCCATGTTTTCTACATAGGGTAACGGGATGTAATGTTAGCCTAGCTCCTTGATTCGGCCTATCTACCAAATATGTCATCATTTCGGCAATAATCATCAAAATCATGTTGCTATCAACATGACCGATTTATTTCAAAGCAATTGAGACATTATTAATCAATTTATAGTTGTTCACTTCCGCGTAATTTTCGATTTCCTTAACCCTTTAGACACCATGGCTTTACTGGTTATGCTGAACAGATTATCTATACGATTTTCGAATGATCTATATTTGCCGATTTTGAACCTATAAACTAAATAATGCAGCCAAGATGTACAGAATATAGTCACATGTTATAAACTTACAGGCCAAACAGGTAAAATAACAATGATTTAACAAGAAAACGGCGGACCCAATGTTAGGGACATATTTTTTCTATGTTCCTAACTATGGCCTGTTGTATGAAAAGCGTAGTAAAAATGTTATTATTGGTAACATTTACAATACAAATGTCTGAGTTTCGGTTGAATGTTTCTCATATGGCTCATTTTAACACACACTAAAGAAACAAAATCTGTGTAGAGTGAATTATAATGTTTTGATTTCGGAGTTTATGACGGTGATAGCTCGAAAACTAATTATTCGATTAAGCTGAAACTTATAGGATTTCTTTATTAAAGTATAACTTAAAAAATTAAAAATTATTGTAATATTTTATTACTGAATACGGAAAAACGTGATAAAATGGCGGATAAAATGTGAATTTTTTCAAAAAAGTTTCGCCAAAAGTGCATTTTTTTTTCTTTTTCAATGCATCTACTAACTGTAAATGTAATTAATGTATTTTTTTCGGGTTAGCAGGATTCAGATCGAAACTGCGACCAGGAGAGCCGGCACAAGCAAAATGGAACAACTTTTTCAACGTACTCTAACGGCCGCCATTTTGTTGAAAAAAATTTGTTAAAAAATATTTTTGAATACTGCATGGAATGTTTCAGCTTTGCTAATTAAACCTTATATTTAACTGAATAATAGCTGTGGTTTAAGCCAATGGTCATCAAAAAAAACTACAATTAAAATAAAAGTCGTTTCAATGCCGTAGTTGTTTAAGTGCCCAAAGTGTTCGTAATTTTGGTTGATAAATATTTCTTCTTCAACTTCAACTTAAAGGGTGATACGGTCAAAATTTGGTCAAGGGAAAACGCGTGTAAATCGGTGAAATCGTTTATTTAAAAAATCAAATTAAATTTCTTTTTCAAGTTCAATTAGTATAAAATTCAGGAAAAATATTCAGTTAGGCTTCCGCTTTTCCAAATCCGAATTGCCGGGCCTTACGCTTGACCCCTGCCATCAGATTTTGTACAGCCACCTTGTCCACCTTCTTCGCCGCAGAAAGCCAGTTTGCCTTGAACTGCTGCTCGTCCTTAGCAGTTTTTTTGGTCTTCTTTAGGTTCCGCTTGACAATAGCCCAGTATTTCTCAATTGGGCGGAGCTCTGGCGTGTTGGGAGGGTTCTTGTCCTTGGGAACCACCTGCACGTTGTTGGCGGCGTACCACTCCATGACCTTTTTACCGTAATGGCAAGATGCCAAATCCGGCCAAAACAGTACGGAACAACCGTGTTTCTTCAGGAAAGGCAGCAGACGTTTATTCAAACACTCTTTCACGTAAATTTCTTGGTTGACAGTCCCAGTATTTTGTTTATCATCGCGATTTGGAGTCACTACCTTCTTGTAAGTCGATAGTCCGGCTCGTTTTTTGGCTCGATGCACGGTTGTAGACGATACACCCAGCTTATTTGCGGCATCTCGGAGAGATAGGTTAGGGTTTCGCTTGAAACTACCGGCAACTCTCTTTGTCGTCTCAACGGCTTCCGGTTTTCGATTCCCCCCCGATCCAGACTTCCTGGCTGTCGACAAACGTTCCCCAAACACTTTAATTACATTTGTATTGGTTGATTTGGCAACTTTTAGCGATTTTGCCAACTTTGCGTGCGAGTAGCTCGGATTTTCGCGATGCGCGAGCAAAATTTTGATACGCTGCTCTTCTTGCTTGGACGGCATTTTGACAACTGAAGAGTGAATTCCAAAATCAAAATAGGAGCAACATTCTACACACACACACCTTCAAAATGAGGGGTGTTCAGGTTTTTTAAATGCAAAATTGAAAGAAATACGTCAAGTTGATATTGACCAAATTTTGACCGTATCGCCCTTTATTGCTAAATTTTATATAAATTACCGATCACATTGATACATTTTATGGATCATATCCATTTTATTATGGATATTGACCAGAGTTTAATGGGTCATAAATACGTTTTTTTATGGAATGAATTTCAATATTTAATGGATCATTTCTTCAGTTTTAAGGTGCAAACTTAGGGCTGCCTCTAAAAACCATCTTGCGATATCATCCTGGCACTGGGCGACTACAATCTCCCGTTTTTGAACTGGAACTTCAAGGAGGATGTGAACGGTTATTTACCATCGAATGCGACTACGGAGCAGGAACTGGCACTTACGGAACTGTTGCTCACAAGCGTTAATCCAAGTTAATTCACTTGTAAATTTAAATGGAAGGCTCTTGGGCTTAGCCTTTACCACCGAACCGGATGCTATCAACCTAATTGAGCCTCCTGTTCCTTTCTTGGACATCGATCAGCATCACAATCCGTTCATCTTGAAGCTAGACGCTCACTACAATTCACCCACCTGAACTGAACTTCAAGCTCTGCGATTTCGACTTCATTAATAATGTATAGGCTACAATTAATTGGGAACAGGCTTTAAAGGGTGATTCCTTCGATGCTATTACTGACCAATTTTACGACAAACTGTATGAAACTCGCTATGCGCGAGCTGCTCTCCGACGGCGGATTACAAGGCCAAATTCTGTGCAACTCTGGTGGAATCCAAAGTTCCGCAATCTTCGGAATATGCTACGCCAGTCCCGAAAACGACACCTCATTGCCAGAACCATCGAAACTAAAATTAATCTCCGTTTAATCGAAACGAGATACAACGTACTACTAAAGTCCTGTTATGAGGAACATGTTCCGAAATTGCAAACGAACCTAAAACAAACCCCAGTGGCATTTTAGAAGTTCGTGAAGTCACAAAGATCTTGTGACAGTATTTCTAATTAAGTTGAATTCCACGGGGTCACCACTAGCACCCCTGGTGATGCTACGAACTTGTTTGCATGCTTCTTCCAATCAGTCTATAGTACAAATGCGCCAGCTCTGCATTCGAATAGCTTCAACAACATACGGAAGTTCAATATGAACTTCCCAGCGCTTTGTTTCTCGCCGGATGACGTCAGGAAAGTCTTGATCGACCTTGATGTTTCAAAAGGCCCTGGTGTAGATGGAATTCCTCCATTTCCTCTTAAGTTTTGCTCTCACGCTCATGCTTAAGAGAAAGAAAGTTCCCTGGAGTTTGGAAGACTGTGTAAATGGTGCCAATCCATAAAGTAGGAAATTGGATCCTTGTTGAAAACTATCGTGGAATATCACTTCTCTGTTGCATCAGCAAGGTTTTTGAAACGGTAGTTCCCAACACTGTGTACAATCATGTTCATTCTTTAACATCGGAGTTCCAGCATGGATTCGTTCAGCATTGCTCTACAACTACGAATTTGATGTGCTATATAAATACGTTATTTCGAGAAGTAAAATCCCGAAGGCTATCTATGTTGATTTTTCTAAAACTTTCGACACAGTACCACACCTGTACGCAGCCGAAAAGCTAAAGGCTGTAGGATTCCCAATTTGGTTCGTTAAGTGGATTCTCTCTTACTTGACCGACCGCCAGTCCTTCGTAAATTCTGCATGCTCGAGAACTTTCGCAATTGAGCATTTCTCTGCCAAATGAGCAAATGACTGAACTCGACCCTCTCCGATTTGGATGAAACTTTGCACATGTCTTCGGAATTGGTGATGATGGATTTTCCGCGGGTTAAGGGAGTTTTTTGACTCAAGACATTTTTTTCAAAAGGGCGTATGTGTTTTGTCATGCGTATTTTTCAAAAAATCATAACTCGTAAACCGTTGGTTGTAATAAAATTGCGTCTGAGAAAAAGTTGTAGTTAATTGATTTGAATTTATGAAAAAAATATGTGCACTGCAATAATTTTTTTTTTTTCTTTAAGAAAAATCAAAAATTGAACTTAAAAATCAATTAGCAAATATGTTCAAGGTACGATTTTTATAGAATTTTTTTTTAAAAAGGCTTTAAATCATAAGAAGAAGAATAGACGTTGTTCTACGATGGAGCAACTTAAGATAAAAAAAGTTCTTAGAAGTAAGAAAAATTCAGTTTATTTATAATTTATTGTTTTTGCATAAATAACCATATTTTATTAATATAATACGATTGTTCTAGTGATTTTAAACAAAAATGCTCTTGGTAAGCAACATTCTAAATGTATCCGTTTTCGAGATAAATTGAAATTAATGTCGAAAAAATGGCTTTTTCCATGAAAATGTCCCTTTTTCAAATGTTAGTCGTGATTGTCCATCTGCAAAAGTATTCTTTTAAAATTGTACATAAAATTTTTAACAACTATCCTTTCGACACCAAGAAGATTGAACATCTTCTTAATTAACGAAATTAACAAATCTTAATTACCAAATAAAAATAGCAAAATGATATTTTTGTGAAATTTTCTTGATTTCTCTTAATAGCCCAATCATACAAAGTTTTCGCACTTGTTATTGGATGTTCATGTTGTTTGGCCAAGCTTGCTCTTGTTGCCATTCGTTTTAATGTGCCGCCAATTGAATCACATGGTTCCTTACCATGTGAAGTTGCGAAAAAATGCCACTCCGAATCAATGTTGTATTTCTTGCAGAGGGTTGCAAAAAAATTTCTATTTTTGTATTTGGAAGCAGCCCCATCAGACATAAAAAATTATAAAAATCGTACTTTGGACAGATTTGCTAATTGATTTTAGGGTTTAATTTTAGATTTTTTTGAAGAAAAAATTTTGTTTTTTACAGTGGACGTATTTTTTTCATAAAGTCAAATTAATTAACTACAACTTCTTCTCAGACACAATTTTATTAAAATCAACGGTTTTTGAGTTATGATTTTTTGAAAAATACGCATGACAAAACACATACGCCCTTTTGAAAAAAATGTCTTGAGTCAAAAAATTCCCTTAACCAGCGGAAAATCCATCATCACCAATTCCGAAACATGTGCAAAGTTTCATCCAAATCGGAGAGGGTCGTCCAAGATTTTGACTTTTTCCGGCTGATTTCATCTGGAAACGCTCAATTACTTCAGGGGCGAGTCACAGCTATTTGTGATCTAGATGTTACAATTGACTTCAGGTTAAAATTTAACTCGTCACGCTTGTTACGGCAAAAGCCTCCACGGTTCTTGGATTCATTCGACATCACACCTGAACCTCACAGATATCTACGCACAAAAGACATTATAGACAATATAGACAATATAGATATTGTTTCCATTGATAATGAGATAAAAGCAGAACAATGTGGCCCGAACCGTGCTGTTTGATCAAGTGTTGAAAAATTCAATGGCTGTCTCCTCATGGATGATGAAACCTATGAAAAGGACGATTTCAAACAGCTACCGGGACAAAAAAAAATACTTGGCTACGGCACGGGGAAGTGTTCCTGTTAAATTCAAGTTTGTGTGATAATTTTGCACGTAAATACATGATTTGGTAAGGCATCTGTACACCCAAAATAAAAAAACCAATATTGTAATGCAATTTCGCATGATTTAGTTTCATTTCTCGTAATGGATCGTAACTTGGAGAAAAAATGCAACATTGGTCGTGGGCAAAAAAGCAACACATCAGTTTGCTTAGAAAAATTCAATGTGTGCGTGAGGCTGTGCAGTGTGTTAGTAGTAGTAAATTCAATAACTCCGGAACTGAGATTCGAACCGCGGCCGTCAGTGTGACGGCTCTTCATTGTAACTATCCAGCCACCATAACAAGTTGAGGTGATCGGAATAAAAGCCCTACAATTGCTTCGGCTGTCGAGGTAGTCAACGTTACCACAATGATGCAAATATTGGTCGCACACACTTACATGGCTTCGTTTATTTCATAAAACGCTTGGTGACTTGATAAGGGGGAGATGGGAGTGTGATGACGAGTGAAAATAAAAATAGATCACTTGACAGCGGAATAGCAACAGTGACAAATGGCGTAGCGGCGTTCTGTCTCACCCATATTGAGAGGTTGTAGACGGTTGAACAAAAACCCAACGGTTGCTGCGACTCTCGAGCACACAACGATAACCACCTGCACACACTTGCATGGCTTTGTTTATACCATAAAAAGCATTGTGGATCATGATGGGCAAAATGCCTTTTTAGAATCATGCGGATTTCTCAAGATATGATTGCAAAAACTGCAATTGCATTTTTTGCTACAATTTCAACTTTTGGGTGTACAGTTAAACAGTGTTATGAAACCAAAGGGATTCAGTTTATACCGAAAGAACTCAACCCACAAAACTGTCCCCAGCTCAGACCGATAGAGAGATTTTGGGCTATTATGAAGAGGAAGCTGAAAGTGAATAACAGTGTCGTCAAAAGCATCAATGAATTGAGAAATCATGTGGAATAAGATTGCCAAAGCGATGGATGAGAATAATGTGCGCCGATTGATGAAACGTGTTCCGAGAGAAGTCCGCAAATTTCTTCGAAATCGAGATGATTATTTTTTTTATATTTTCCATCTAAAGTTCACATAGAGTCGAACATTTGAGTTAGAACCGAACACACACCGTAATGTGGTTTTTTAACGGGTGTCCACTAAATAATGAGAACGAAAAGAATGGGTCAGGAAAAAAATACCAGTGAAGTTTTGTTCAAACTGATTTATTTTATTAAAAGGGTCAACTTAAATCTTCAAACTAAGTTTAGTGAATATTGTCATATGGTCCGTGGTTCGCCAGTGCGCGCAGCTTAGTCGTTATGCTGGAACATGACCGTTGGACGGCAGCCACATCGATTTTTCGGATGCAGCTTTTGATCCTGTTGGTAAGTTGCTTGGTGTTCTTGGCCTTCCAATTATCCTTGTATACCATGGAGCTCAAAAGACCGAAGAAATCCTCGATAGGACGGCACTGTGGCAAATTTGTCGGATTCCGGTCTTTTGGGACATATGGTATATTTTGGCTCTCCAAAAACGTTAGCGTTTTTTTTGTGTAGTGCGATGATGCCTTGTCCGGCCAAAACACGTATTTGCCATCCGAGTGATGTTGTTTAAGAAATGGGATGAGTATTTTCTGCAAACACTCTCTTTGGTACACCTCCTGGTTGATGGCCAAACCGCTTGGTTTGAACCACGGCTTCGAAATACCCTTATCGGATATTACGATGTATAACATAACCTTCGATTCAAATTTGTGCTTGAACTTATACATTACTTTTGGAGGAGTAGTAGATTTGTCCTTAGTGTAGAATCGGTCGTTTCCCGGTATCTGAGACTTCGAAAGAGGAAAGTAGCTTTCGTCGTCCAGAACGAAAGATTTTCCGCCGTAATTCCGAGTCATCCAGCGGCATTGGGATTTCACGGTTTGAATCTGCTCATCTGTGTACTCTGGGGATCTGGTTTTCTTTTCTACACACTATTCCTTCTTTCTTTAGCGTCTTGCAGATGAGTGACTTCGAACAATGGAACTTTCGGGCTGCTTCTCGTTGACTTACCGAATCCTTGTTGTTGAACATGCTGCGCAGCGAGCGGAGCGTTTTCTCATTCATTATTTTCGCTGGACGGCCGCAACCTTTCTTCCGGGTTACTCTCATGCATGCCAGGAGACGGTATACGGTGGATACCGGAACTTTTTCACGACAAAAATGGTCCACCGTGTATTTTTTTCCACGATCTTCGTTCGCTTGAAAGAATTGTACAACGCGCGCGCAGTTCTTCCTGTTTCGACGGCATGCTGAACACGACTGAACATGTTAGAGTGAAATAAGAGTGTATGAAAATTTTCTGGAGAGTGCAACGATTCATTCATCTAAAGTGACATTTCTATGCGGCCGTTTTTGTTCTGATGGAAAAGTATTGAAATCATTCTCATTTTTTAGTGGACACCCGTTATATGGGTGTATGGGAATGTTGGAGTTTGATGGCCATTTACTGGAAAGGCCTGCCTTCCGTAATTGTAGGATTGCCAAAACTGCATCGAACAATCGTGTGCTTCACGATAGGCAGCAAACGTTTTTCCAGACACTAGTTCACGTACATTTCCTGGTTGATGGCTCCGTTTGCAATGAAAATCTTCCGAATTGAAATGCAAAAAAAAACAACTTTGAATTTCTTATCTCCAGCACCCTCCCCGGTGGAAAACCTCCAATTTTCGCCCATTAACTTGACTCAATCGCCAACCACCATAAATGAGAAAATAATCTACCAACCCAACGCCAGATATAGGGGCATCCCTCCCGTTCGTTCTTCTTTCTACCTTCGTCACAACAAAAGACGCAGCAATCGACCGACAGGAGACAAAAAAAGAAGAACGGATCCTTCCTTGCATAAGTGAGAAAAAGGGTTAAATGAAGCGTCACCAATGACGCCTCTAGTTTTTTTTTTTCCCTCCGACGTTGGCCACCAGCCGCCGAGGCACCAGCATCTCCGCGACGAGGCAAACCGGAATGAAACAGCAGAATGAATATGTTTGCATATTAACAGCCTTGATTTTTATGCAAATTTTCCAAATATTTAAATTTCATTACCACCCAACCAACAAGAGGACCGGAGGACCGGCGACTTGGCACCGACTGGAGGTTCAACCCTTTCACGGATTTTTAAAATTCATACAACCAACATTTTCGTCTGAGCTGGGATTCTTTGTTTTGTTTGATTTTTTTGTAAGTGAGTTGATTTTCCGATTCACCCGAATCCGTTTGGCTGGCTGGGTGTTTGGGAAAGATGAGATGATTGATGATCGTGTATTAAAAAGTCATCATCCCTTGCCGGTCGGTCGGTCGTCGATTTTCGGGACGCTCCGGGAGGAAAGGGTTGACTGCGAAAAAACGAGATTGTTAATGACTGGCTGCTTTTTAGCCGAGGAGGGGAGGGGGGCTCACGTTCAAGAGACCGAAAAGTGGTTACGTTTTGTTTTGCGTAAAATGTTGTTGCTCTTCGGAGTCGCTGCAGCAGCCAGGAGTTTATGCAAATATTGTTCCAGTGATTAATCCTGTTTGCATACAAAATGTTCGACTATTGGACACGGAAGAGAAGTGCTCGTGGGAACGGAACTTTCGCCGATGACGATGGTGCTTGCGCGATAAGTGAGAGGTGCTTCGGGGTGATTGATCGATGATGCTGGTATGGAAATTAGAATTGAGGACCTGTTCCTGTGAGGAGCCTGGGAAATGGAAGCCAAGGGGAAATAGTGATGTTGGTTTCTTTGGAACCAATGAATTGATTTTCACCCATTTTAAGTCTCTAAAAAATCGCAAATTCCGGGTCGTGCTTGGAAAGTGACAGGTTCATAAATGTGACATCTACCAGTGCCCGGATAGGATATGCGTGTCCATCGTCTGTGAAGGTCCTATGGTCTCCTTCCATGTTTGCATTGCATGAAACCTTTGAAGATATTATCTAAATCGTTTCAAATCTATTATGCAAGGCCTCAAATCACATGAGGATTCGATAATAAGGAGTGTATCGAATATAAGCTATCCACATACATTTTCGTTGTACGCATGTATTTGTGATGGTTTTTATGCTCTGAACACTGCATGCTGTACGTTTGACTGTCAGCTTTCTTTTTGTTTACTTGTTTGTGCGGTTCAAATTCTGCGTTTTCAAAATGTCGCGTATTGAAAAGGAAATGAAAATTAAGGTTCTGGACACATGGCTAAGTGAGAAGGGTATTACTATGAGAAAATTGGCGAAGCGGTTTGAATTCATCATGCGAGTGTTAAAACCATCATTAATAAGTTTGGGGAACACTATTCTTTGGATGAGCTACCAGGAAGAGGCAGAAAACCCGGTTCTTCCAACCCGAAACTGGAGCAGAAAATGGTATCTCTAATCATGAAAAACAAATCAATGTCAATACGTGATTTGGCCAAAAAAGCAGGAACGAGTGTCGGAATTATCCAGCGTATCAAAAGGCGAAACCACCTGAAGACCTACAAGAAGCAGAAAATCTCGAAACAAAGTGCAGAACAGAAGAAGCGAGCAGCAACATGGGCCCGGAAATTGCATTCGCGTCTTTTGCAGCGTCCGGATGCATGCGTTTTGATGGACGATGAGACCTATGTAAAGCGAGGACTCAAAAACCCTTCCAGGTCCACAATACTTTACTGCCGTCGTTGGGGAGGATGTGAGCGATGTGGACAGGTCGATTAAAGTGGAGAAATTCGGTCGAAAGGTACTGGTATGGCCTTCCTGTGGTTTGAAGTCAACAATTTTTTACACTACCGGAACTATAAATGCGGAAATCTATCGATCTGCGTGTCTTCAGAAGAGATTGTTGCCTTTATATAAGAAGCATAGTACACCTCCACTGTTTTGGTCGGATTTAGCGTCGGCTCACTATGCCAAAACCACTCTCAATTGGCTTGCGGAAAAGGGTATAGATTTCGTTAAGAGAAATATCAATCCACCAAATTGCCCTCAGCTTCGACCCATCGAACGTTACTGGGCAATCGTGAAAAGGGTCTTCAAGAAGACAGGTAAGGCAGCTGGGAACATTCAGGAGTTCAAAAAAATTTGGGCTCATGCGTCCAAAAAATGCGATGCAACACTTGACCGAAACTTGATGAAGAGCATTCGATCCAAAGTTCGACAATTCGTGAAGGAATAACTTAAATTTCATCCGGTCTTCATTATGTTCAAGTTTAACCTCGTACAATAAAGGATCAATTTTTTGTATGAATAAAATATCGGTTTTCAACACAATTTGAAAGAAAGTTTGTGAATAGCTTATTTTCTATACACTCCTTAAGATAAATGGTAATCCTACTAAGTGGAAACACTGGCCACATTCGGACTTGTTGCGGGTTCATCCGGAGAAGTGGCAAGTGTTGTATCTGGACCAATGCAACACCTCAAATCACATAAGAATTAAAAAATAAATGTAACACTGGTGATGAAGTGCTCAAAACCTTATTTGGCGTATTCTTGGTATCTCCGGGGAAGTAACCAGTTTTTTTACTGGAATAAAAACATTTCACGTGACACCCGAAATCAAATATGAAATCCAAAATAAATGTGTTGTTCAGAACCACATTGGCCACATCTGGACATCATACAGGTACCCCCAATGAAGTGGACACGGACCGAAATCTATCATGGTTCACCTCAACTTGTAATACAATTTGAAACTGATGAATTCAGGTTTTTCAATTCTCATGTCAACGTGAGCATTTAAAAAAAAAATGTGCAAAAATTGCCGGTTTTTCATGGGTTTACCCGCACTGACGAAACTACCCATGCAGCATCAATCATAGTAACCCATGAGTCAACAGACAAAATTTGACAGCTCTATATCGAACTCTAACGTGAGGCAAAAACATTGAAGCAACTCAGTTCAGAAGTGTGTGCGTTCAAAGAACGGCACCCTGCCGCGTCGAAAACGGACATCGTGCGGCCCTTTGTGAATGTCGGATACGTCCGTTCCGGCATCTACAACATCTTGGCACTATTAGACAACAATCAGAGCATCGGAAAGAACGCGGCCGACGGCCTGAGCGACAAGAAGCCCAGCGGATGCTGAAGAGGAAGACCAGAGGAAAATTGGCTACATCGCGTTGCGTGTGCTTGGCCGGGAGGTCCAGTTCAACCGGCCAAACAGTAAAAAAGTACCTGGCGAACATGATACAGGCAGGCAGGAAGTCGCGTCCACTGGTTTCGGAGCTGCAGGCAATGAAGCAGCGGCAGCGGCTGAATAAGATGGTCAACTCGATTTTCCCGATGAATCGCGACGTGGCGGTGATGATGAACGACGAGAGCTATCTCACCCTGGATGACAACAATTGACAGGGCACTGCGTATTTTACTTCCACGAAGCAAGTGGGCTCCTAGGTGAAGTTCATTTTACACACCAAGTTCCCCAATAAGGTGCTGCTGTTGCTGACAATCAGCGAGAAGGGGATGTCAAAGCCGCTCTTCATTCGCTCATGACTGGCCGTGAACGGAGAACTTCATAGTAAGAAATGCCTGCTGGAAGTTGCGTCGTTAATCAAGAAATACCATAAGGGCGAAGACGCGGTTTTTTGGCAGGATCTGGCGTCAACCCACTACTCGAAGCGATCGTTGGAGGAGATGGAGCGGCTGAATATCGATGTGGTACCCAAGTCAGCGAACCAGCCCAACGTCCAACAGCTGCGTCCCATCGAAAATTTCTGGGCCAACCTGAAGCGTAAGATCTACTCCAATAATTTTGTCGCGAAAACTGAGTAGGAATTGATAAATAAAACAAAGAAAGAACTTAAAACATGTCTAAACGCATGTTGGCGAATGTGCCGGTGTACTGCCGGAAAGCCGCTCGCAATGCCGAAGTATTCTTTTGTGAGTGAATTTATATAGTTTCCTTCCATGGGAAATTTATCAGAAGCAATTATTTGTCTTATCTGTTTTTCATCACCTTCCGAAAAAAGTCCATTTTTTAATGCAAACGTTATTGCGTCCAATACTTAATTCCTGAAATCCATGTTTTTCGAAACTTTGTCAAACCATATCTCCAGAACTGTTCCAAAACCTTTTAATAGGGTTCTACCGGACTATTTTACTTTTCATTTCGGCGTTTGTTGTGTCCAATTTAGTCTACTTGTTACCAAGATATTCGAAAGAGTTCCTAAAACCTAAGTTTTCCGGAATGTTGTCCTACCATGTCGCCAGAAGTGATTCACCCATTCAAAAATTTAAAATAGGCTCTATGGAACCACAAAACCTTTCATTTGACAGTTTTTGTGTTTGATTCTGTCAAGTGGTTACCAAGATATATGGCTAAGTTATTAAAATCCACGTTTTTTGGAACTCCTTCCGACCATATCTCTGAAACCAGATAACAAATCCCAGAAACATTTTGTGAAGTTCAAAGAGGCTACAATATGTTACGATGGTCGTTGCACCCGGATATCCAGTCCTGGACCGGTAGTCGCTGAGAAACAGGGGTTAGTTTACAAAATCCGTAAGATCCAAGTATTTTTGTAAATTGTTTCGGCCATTTCTCCAAAACCGGATATCCAATTCCAAAACAATTCAATAGCATTCAATGAGACCATGATACCTCTTTAAATCTATTCGGCTAAGTTGTTGCTGAGAAACACGGTTTACTTTATTTTGTCACACACTCACACACACACACGCACACACACACACACGCACACACACACACACACACACACACACACACACACACACACACACACACACACACACACACGCACACGGAGCCATGAAGGCAGGAAAGTACTGGGGAGAAGCCCAGATGACCATCCGCATGAGAAACGGGCCTTTCTGGCAATCGTAGCGTGGCATCGATTAAACTACCGATCGATGCAGCCAACAAGGCACTAAGAGTTGGCAAGATCAACGTAGGCTGGTCTGTGTGCCCACTGAGTATTTCTCAGCAACCCGGAGGGAGTGCTTCAAATGTTCACGGTAGCGGTCACCGGACACGAAACTGCAAAGGGCCCGACAGAAGCAAACTATGCAGAAGGTGTGGTAAGGAAGGCCACAAGGCTCAAAACTGCAGGAAGTGCCCGAATGGCCTTATCTGCGCTAACACGGAGAACAGGAATCTCCCCACAGGTGGCCGAAAGTTGTCTGGCCTTCAAACAAGCAGAGTGCTCTCAAGTCCCAGTGGAGGTAATTCAAATCAACCTCAACCACTGTGATACAGCACAACCTCTTGCTGCAACAAACCGTTGCAGAACGAAAGTGCGATGTTGCTATAATTTCGGAGCCATACCGAATTCCCCCAGGAGATGGTAATCTGGACAGCCGACAGGGCCAAGACTGTAGCAACCTGGACAGTGGAAAAAATACC
>JASCZW010018032.1:0-16121 GCA_034211315.2 Aedes japonicus
GGGGATCAAATGCAGAACAATGCGGCCAGAGGTGATTCAAAAATGACGTCCATCAAATTTCAGGTTTTTAAACCCCCCTCCCCCCCTCTGTCACACTTTGTCACAAATATGATTACCCCCCCCCCGTTGGATGTCACACTTGAAAAAAATAACGTGTATTTTAGTTCAAATTGAATCATTTACATAATTACATGTGTAAAGTTCTTCTGTCCACGGATAAGGAAGTGTGTTTTGATGGCAATAACTGGCAGAGATAAATCAAGATATTCGTAAAAGATGGACAAAACTTATCATATGACATTTTTTTCTGCAAAAAACGTAGTTTTTTAAATATTTATTTTTAAACTGCACTCACTTAAGAAACATTTCAGTTTTGAATTTAAAATAATCTTAGTTGAAAAGTAGAAGAAAAACTTGACTGATTATGATTCAGAAATGCCTATTCAATTAATAATTTCATTGTATATTTTTATTACTCTTGATAAATATTAAAGTTGCGATAGTTTTTGAAGATTCAAAAACAAAGCTTTTATTAAAATATGGTGATTCGTAGCTTTTTCTCTAGACCACATCGGTATGAGTGGCTTCATTAACATCTTTACAACCATGAACTAACTAGATTACAATGGATAAAATTGAAGGGGAGTTTTAGTTGAGTTTATATCATTTTTAGTTTTTCCAATAATACTTACATAAAAAATTCACAACTCATGAACCAACTCTAAAATGCACTTACACATCTATGAGATAACCCCGGGTCTAATGTGGAAACCGGTGTTTTTCCTCACTTTTGTGCATAAGGAACGTCATTAATTACGTCATGCAATTGACTTTATAGCCCTCCCCCCCCCCTTGTCACGTTTTTGTAGACCTTAAATTTTTTGTATGGATCGTCACGTTTTCCCAACCCCTCCCCTTACTGCGTGACGGAATTAATGGACCTTCCCTAAGTAACAGATTTTCAGCAAAGTTACCCCATAATCGGGCAATATCTGGTTTAAACACCATTGACTGATCTCAGTTCAGCTCTGGGAATAATTTAAGTTTGCAGTGCAAACTTTGTAAAACATCAATTGAGTTGTAAAAAGTGCTTGAAATTTTCTAATCAATATTCTGGAAAGATATTTTACACAACATTATTTCACGGTTCAGGAAAATTGTTCGGAATAACCAGAAAAACACCGTTTGTATGGCGAAAAAAATTAAACCAACTTTTATGCGATTGCAAATTTTGATATATCGATATTGGATGTTGTTCTCGAGATATGGAAAATTATATTGGAACATACATAATTTTTCTTGTAGAGAAGATGCGCAAAACATCATGACTCGTAGAAAAAAGTACTGAAAAATCTTGAAATTACTCCGAAAAAGTCCGAAAAAATTAGTCCGAAAAAGAATATGATCAGAAAGTGAAAAAGAAATGAAATCATGAATATTCCAACAGAAATAATTATTTTTGATTGCTAAATTTGATTTTTAGAACAATACCATTTGAAAGCGGTGAGTTTTTTGTTTTTGAAATATATCGAGGATTTTCGTGATTTTCATTGAACAGTCTAGGAAATTCCACTGATATTTCATACTGGGAGATCAAGAAATGATCGCACCTTGACATGGGTTTCCAAAAATCAATATTTCAATTTTGTGGGCAATTTTGGTATAGACGAAGTTATTTTTCGATTTTCCTGAGCCCTAGAAACTTTTGTGTAAAAAATTTGCCATTGCAAAGATAATTCAAAGCACTTTCCACCACAAGAATGTTTTCCTGAGACGATCAGTTATCGAATTTCATAATTTTAACCTATTTTGAAATTTCCATACAAGACTGAAATCATAATTTCTTGTTGATAATAAATTGATTGATATTATTTGCAAAGGATGGTGTTTTATTCAAAGTTCCCGACCGTTCATCTCAACGTTGAAATTGTGTGCAACACTTAATCTAGATCATATTTTTATTGCCAAGAAAATTTCAAGCACTTTTCGATTCCTTAATTATAAACTTTTTTAAAGTAGCAGGTTCTTTCTGACCGCAATCTCCCCCATCCTTAAGCACTGTCCCATATTCTATAAAATCAAGATTTCATGATTTATGATATTTTTGTTACTTTCAAAATAGATTATGCTAACTGAAAAGATTGTTCGCGTACGTGTTTATTTTTAACAATGCTGTTGTTGCTATAAACAATGTACATGTTACTCCAAATTCATAGCCTCACCTCTCTGCACAGCTGACGCTCCATGCTGACCAAGATCAACCAACGTCTTCAGCAACTTATGACTATTCCAGAAAGTATAAGCATACCTTATTTTAACGGTCATTTTGAATATAATGAAATATTTCAACATGTTTTGGCTGCGTCCTTTTGTTTGCACATTTCTGAATGACAAAGCATAAAAAAGTGCTCAGTTTTGTGTTACCTATCAAAATTCGCGGTCTTACTCCGGAACTACCTTAAGAAAATTGGCCAAGGAAGAGAGTATAAGCGTCGGTGCGGTACGATGTCTACAAGCGAAAACCAACGACTTCCGTTCGGGATGTTGCGAAAAAACTAGGGACCTCGTCGAGTAACGTCATGCGTGCTAAAGAAAGACTTGGGCTAAAAACATACCGGAATCAGAAAAAACCCAAAAGGAACCCAAAACAGGCCGCGTTCGTGAAATCACGGGCCCGCAAACTCTACGATTTGTTATTGTGTAGGAATTCTGGGTGTATAATAATGGACGATGAAACGTATGTGAAACTAGATTACAAAACGCTTCCCGGACCACAATTCTATACTGTAAGCGAAGACAAAGACATTCCCAAAACGGAGAAGGCAATTTTTACCGAAAAATTCGGAAAGAAGGTTATGGTTTGGCAGGCAATATGCGAGTGTGGTAAAACATCTAGTCCGTACATCACAACGGAGACGATGAACACTCAGAAATACGTTAAGGAATGTCTCCAGAAGCGATTATTGTCGATGATCAGGCAGCACGAAGGTCAAGTAGTATTTTGGTCTGATTTGGCATCATGTCATTACGCAAAGGACACTTTAGAATGGTACAAAAGTCAAAATGTATGTTTCGTGCCGAGAGACATGAATCCGCCGAACTGTCCGGAGGCACGGCCAATCGAGACTTTTTGGGCTTTAACCAAAGCAAAACTTCGAAAATTCATAAAACCAGCGGACGACATCCAAAATTTTTAAAAAGATTGGCCAAAAGTGGTCAAAATGGTGGGAAGTACCACTGTGCAGAAGCGACTGGGTCATTGTCAGCGACAGAGGCCAGGTCGTTCAGTACCATCCCAAAGCCAACTGGGTCGATTTGAAATCAACCGCCTTGAGCACTAACGCTACCACATAACTTTGACAGTTGTTTCGATTGTCTGTCTACACAATACCTCTAGCGAATAAAAGCGACCACAAAGTAACACTACGAACATGTTAAAATTTAGATCAGATAGCTTAAATTCTATTATTAATTAAAACACATTAAAATTGTAAGTAAAAGTTGAATTTATTTAAAATAATGTTAACTTAAAGTTGATATCTACAGTTCAGCACAAATATTGAAGAATATACAGTTGCATTAGACGAAAAACATACGCAACAGGGTCTGCTGGCTTAAAAACCTTTAGTATAGGAAAGGCTTGTAAGATGGAACACGATCCGTTTTTTGCTCGTAACATGTATAATTTTTATTTTTTCGAGGATTTTTCGAAAAAGGAACTAAAAAGCTCCAAGTTTGCCAACGAAACTGGGGAAACTACGATTTGTTTGGAAATGCCTTTGGATCAAAAAAATACACCAAAAATGCTAGCCAACACAAATGTTAACCTTTTGATATCGATTGGAAATTTTCACTTACTAAGCACAAGAAATAATTGCTATTTAAATTATTTCACCACTTTCGAACAATGAAACCTGGAAGAGCTAAATCGAATGAGTGTATTCACTCCAAAAGCAAATGAAAATTGAAGAATAGTAAAAAAATGAGGTTTACACTTATCAGCGCGATCGTGTTGTCGCTATGAATGTCAAAAGAGGCACTGTTCCATCTTACAAGCCGTTCCATCTTCCAAGCCTTTGCTCTATATCTTTCGGTTTCGAAGCTTCCGTTTTCAAGGTGCTGATTTTCGATTTGAAAAGTTCTTCACAATAGGATTCGTTTTTTATATAGTATTCACACACCACGGTTGGCTTGTTAATTGCACAGCGGGTATGCACGACAAAATACAACACAATAGGATTTTCAACAAAATCAAACTTCGACGAAGTTTCAGAATGAAGCACAGCTCGTGCGGTTCGTGCTCATTGACGATAAGAACATGTATGACAGCAGTAAATAAATTTTATGCACTCACACAACTAAGTAAAATGTGTATTTTCATTTACCGTACACTCAAACTTTTCGACGCCTTTGTTTTCGTATTAACGCTGACAAATTTAGATTACCAAATGCAAAATTGTTGGATGTCACATTTTTATAACCCCCTCCCCCCTGTCACATATTGTCGCTAAATTTGATACCACCCCCCCCCTAAAGAGTGGACGTCATTTTTGAATCACCCCCAGAATCCGTGCCAGAAAACTGTATGATCAAGTGTTGGCAAAATTCAATGGCTGTCTCCTCATGGATGATGTAACCTTTGTAAAAGCTGATTTCAAACAACTACCGGGACAAAAAATGTTACTTGGCTACTTCTCGGAGAGATGTTCCTGCCAAATTTAAGTTTGTGTTTGCAGATAAATTTGCACGTAAATACATGATTTGGCAAGGCATCTGTTGCTACGGTAGGAAAACCAATTCATTCATCATCATCAGATCCCACAATGAACCTATCATGTTTTGGTCAGATCTTGCAAACTGTCATCACAGGAAAACAATGCTACAGTGGTATGAAGCCAACGGGATTCAATTTATACCGAAAGAACTCATCCCACCAAACTGTCCCCATCTTGGACCGATAGAGAGATTTTTGGCTATTATGAAGAAGAAGCTGAAGGTGAATGGCAGTCGTCAAAAGCATCAATGAATTGAGAACCAAGCGGAATAAGATTGCAAAAACAATGGATGAGAAAAATGTGCGCCGATTGATTTAATGTATTCTGGGAAAAGTCCGCACATGATTATTTTTTTTTTATATTTCCCTCTAAAGTTCACATAAAGTTGAACATTTTAGTTAAAACAGAATACTATTATGCTAACGTATATCCGAAACATGCGCAATAGTCTATGTTCCAATTCCAAAATAACTGGGTCACACCTTACAATGCTCTTTTGAATGCTAAACCTGATTCAACACTGTTATTTTTTATCCATCTTTTTTTTAAAATAAATTGTATCATCTGAACCAAACTTATTCAAAATTGTTACAGAAATAGTTGGTGTACAACAATTTAAAAATTCCTAATTGGATTTCCTTAAATTTATGAAATACTTTTGAACAGTTGCTTCTCGTTATGTACAAAATTTAAAATACTAATCCAAATAGATAAATTGTTAAATTAAATGTCTCTTTTAAGCATTCTGTAGAGTAAAACTTTAAAAAATACCTAATTTTCAGAACGAAGTAACGATAAGAAAGCAGTAATTTTTAATGTTTATCTTTTTCAGTTGGGTAGCAACCGACCGTTAACATTAAATGACAAGTATCGAGTTAGCCTTGCCTATTAGGCTCTAGTTTTAACTTCACTTCCACTCAAACCTTTACTGAATAAAGACGTGTTACCATTAACCTCTGCCTATTCATTAGGTTATGGGCCCAGCTGCGAAAACGTCCGAAAAATCTAGAAGATTCTTTGTAGAAACCACCACTCTCAAAATGAGCGAAGACAAGCTTTGGCTGTTCAACGGAAACAACTTCGGAAATTGGAAATCCCGCATCGATGTACTGATGGAGGACAAGGGACTGCTGGACTGTCTGGAGAAGGCGATAGAAGATGAAGAGTACGCGAAGGATCTACCGGAGGACACTGCTGCTGTGAAAGCGGAGAAGAAGAAGCTACTCGAGGAACGGATTGCCAGAGACCGGAAGTGCAAGAACCTACTCATCCATCGGATCGCAGAAGACCAGTTGGAGTACGTGAAAGACAAAGTCACGGCGAAGGACGCTTGGGACGGTTTGAAGAACGCGTTCGAACGGGTAGGAATAGCCGGGAAGCTGTTCCTGAGGAATCAATTCCAGGAGCTGAAGTTGAGAAACGGTGAGCAGGTCAAGATTGTTTTTGCTGAAGTTCGAGAAGGTTCTCCGAGAGGTGAAGGCGGCTTTCCAGCGGATTCCAGCGAATCAGCCTTTTCAAGGCCTTCGGCATCAAGTGCTTCGGCTGTGGCCGGTTGGGGCAGAAGCGTGCGGATTGCCCCGAAAATCCAGAGAAAGATCGGGAAAGGAACCAGAAGACCGTTGGAAAGTTCAATCGGAAGCAAAAATCCGGTGCGAATGTGGTGACAGAACACAAGATGGCGTTTGTTGGTGCTGCGGGCGACGGTGCTTTTTCGACGCCAGCTGTGATGTCTGAACAGCGAATCGAGTGGTTCTTGGATTCGGGCGCCACGGACCACATGCGAAAGGAGCGATCGTTTTTTGAAGAGCTGCATCCGTTGGCGAGACTGGTTCACATTGCGGTGGCAAAATCTGGGCAGATGCTCGTAGCCAAGTCGGCCGGAACAGTACGGGTGGACATGCTCATCGATGGCAGGAAGTATCCGTCTGTGGTGAAAGAAGTGCTGTTTGTACCAGAGCTGCAGTGCAACTTATTTTCGCTTCGTCGACTGGAAGACATCAGAATGACGGTGAAACTTGCCAATAGGAAGGTATCCATCGAGAAGGACAATCGGGTCGTGTGTGTTGGTCAGAGGAAGGGCTAATTATATGCGCTGGACATCTATCTTCGGAATGCGACTGCATCAGTGGAAGCGAGTGCCATGTCTTCGAAGCAGGACGGTTTCGAATTGTGGCATCGTCGATACGGCCATCTGGGAGAGGCGAACATGAGAAACCTCTGGAAGTACGGGATGGTGGACACTTCTGCGACTATCCAGGACTGGCCCGATAAGTGCATTTGCGGTGTATGTCTGACAGGTAAGCAAACTAGGCAGCCGTTCGAAGAGACGAAAGAGAGGCGTTCAACTCGGCCATTGGAATTGGTCCACTCGGATTTGTGTGGGCCATTCACACCAACAACGTGGAATCGGAAGTGCTATTACGTCACGTTCATTGACAACTACAGTCACTTTACGGTGGTCTATCTCCTGGAGTTGAAGGGTGAAGTAGAGGAAAAATTCGACCAATATCGGGTGCAGGTCACAGCATTCTTTGGGACGAAAATTGCTAGACTCAGGGGCGACAACGGCGGGGAACTTATGAGCAAGTCTTTTCGAAAACTCTGCTGCACTGAAGGAATCCGCATGGAGGCTACTGTTCCACTTAGTCCGCAGCAGAATGGAGTAGCGAAACGGATGAACCGGACTCTTCTGGATAAGTCCCGGTCAATCTTGGAGGATGCTGGTCTCCCGAAGAACTTGTGGGGCGAGGCAGTGCTTAGTGTTGCATACTTGTTGAATCGAAGTCCGACGTCAGCCCTAGAAGAAAAAAAGACACCGTTTGAGAAGTGATACAATAAGAAGCCAAATATTGACAAACTGCGAGTTTTTGGTTCTGTTGCCTACACCTGGATTCCGAAGGAGAAGCGTAGCAAGCTGGATCCGAAATCCGAGAAGAATGTGATGATCGGTTACACAATGAAAGGCTATCGTGTTTGGAATCCCAGAGAGAAGGCGCTGTTCACGTCACGAGATGTCGTGTTTGATGAGAGACGGAGTGTCGACGTCGAGCCATCCGTTGAGCCCGTGAAGCTGGTGAGGTTGGAGCCAGAAGAAGAAGAAGAAGAGGACGCCCGTTCGACAGAAGATGATCGTCAGGAAGAATCCGCTGATGAAGAATCCGATGAAGAGTACGTGACTGAAGATGAAGATGAAGAAGACGAACCCACTGGAGCGCTCCCTTCGCAATCAGAACGTGACAATTGCCCAGCAGAGGTGTCCACGAGGCAAAGCGGACGGGAGCGCAGAATCCCCGGTAAGTTCTTTGATTTTATCACTGGTCTTGGAGCATCTACTGCCGCTGAATGTTTCGCAGGTTCTACTGAAACGACTGATGACACGGTGATGGCGTATGCACTGAACGCAGAGGCATTCGTGAGAAATCTGCCTACCACGATCGATGGCCTGAAGAAACGGAGCGATTGGCCTTATTGGATGGACGCGGTTAGCAGCGAGCTGGAATCGCTGCACAAGAATGAAACGTGGGAGCTCGTTCCGAAGCCAGCAGGGAAGAACCTTGTGGACTGCAAGTGGGTCTTCAAAGTGAAGCGCGATGAAGCTGGCTACATCGACCGATACAAGGCTCGGCTTGTAGCAAAGGGCTACTCGCAGCGTCATGGCTTCGATTACGATGAGACGTACGCGCCGGTGGCGAAGATCATCACAGTACGTGTGCTGCTTGATGTCGCAAATCACGAGCAGTACCACATTCACCAAATGGACGTGAAGACAGCTTTCCTGAACGGCGTATTAAAGGAAGAAATCTACATGCGACAACCTGAGGAATTCAAGCGGAGTGATCCAAATCTCGTCTGCCGTCTCAAGAAGTCGCTGTACGGCATGAAGCAAGCACCACGAAGCTGGAACGACGAGTTCAACTCTTTTGTCCTAACACTTGTGTTTAAACGGTCAGATCTGGACAGCTGCTTGTACTGGAAGAGAATCGGGAACGTTGTTATTTACCTGCTGCTGTATGTAGATGACATCATGGTGTCTAGGCATCTGGAGTTGGTGGCTGAAGTTAAGACGAAGTTGCGCAAACGATTTGAAACGACGGACATGGGCGAGCTGAAGCATTTTCTGGGCCTTAAGGTGGAACAGGATCACTGTAAGAGAACGATGAAGATCAGCCAACCGAAATACGTCTCGGATCTGCTACGACGATTTGGAATGACGGACTGCAACTTGGTGTTGACTCCATTGGATCCAAACCTGAAGCTAGAACGGAGTAAGGAAGAAGCAGTGACAACGCAACCCTACCGGGAGCTTATTGGTTGCCTGACGTATCTGGCGTTAACATCAAGGCCGGAAACTAGTGCAGCCGTCAACTTCTTCAGCAGATTTCAATCTGCTCCAACTGATGTTCAGTGGAGCCATCTCAAGCGAGTTCTCCGGTATTTGAAGGGCAGCTTGAACTACGGTATAGTATATCAACGACGCGATGGAACAACGCCCTTGCTTGGTTACGCTG
Organism: Aedes japonicus; assembly: GCA_034211315.2. Taxonomy (NCBI): domain Eukaryota; kingdom Metazoa; phylum Arthropoda; class Insecta; order Diptera; family Culicidae; genus Aedes; species Aedes japonicus. The sequence goes on from JASCZW010018032.1 coordinate 9,284, forward strand.
ATGCTGACTGGGGAAACAACGCGGAAGATCGTCGATCAATATCGGGCAACATGTTCCAAGTCTATGGTGGAACCGTATCATGGATGACCCGGAAGCAGAATACTGTAGCGCTGTCTTCAACAGAGGCCGAATACGTTTCACTCAGTCAAGCTTTCTGTGAAGCGATCTGGCTTAAAAATCTTCTGGAGGAGCTTGGAGTTCAAGTGGATCCGGTAGCACTGTTTGAGGATAACCAATCCTGCATCCGCATTGCTGAGGAGCCTCGCAATCAGGTTGCTACCCAACACTTTCAATACTAGTACGAAATATTAGGTAATCTATGTTTACGCACATTTTGGTTATGTGCACTTGTTAGTGATTATCGGTACTTTTTAACGATCTCTAGGTAATCTTGGTGTGAAAGTAGCTGGAATTCAGGTTTGAGATTTGATACACCTGAAAACAGTATGTATGAACTATTTACTCGGTTTCTTGTTGGTCACCGATGTGGTTCGGAAGTCAATTGAACCAAGTTTGGTGTTATTTTCTAAGTGTGTACAGATTTCGGTTTTAAAGAAGCGGTGAATCCAAACTACCCAAAATCAAGTAGTGATAGTACTCAAAACTAAGTACTCTGATAGAGCTTATGTTTTGGAATTAATTTTGTTCTCACCGGTCGGTAGTTTTAACTCAATCCTGAAGTTATATAGGAAAAGTCAATTTTACGCAGAGCAAGGTATTTTAAGAGTCGTAAGTTTCGAGAATACGTGCGAGGCGCCTTTCGCGAAACTATCTAAATCGGAGTGTTCAGCTGTCACCTTACTTTGGGGCTTATTACGGTTTGCACCTTCACTATCACTTTCACTTCACTTACACATCACCTCACTTGTTTTGTGCTATTACTGGTATCACCGTGATCAAAAATGAACTCCGTGAGGTGGAAGTGACAGTGAAGTGGAAATCGTAGTCGCCCTGAAAAAATCTACGGTTGGCGTCACTGTTTTCGGTGGCGTGATGGTATCGTGGCAACCATAATAACACTGAGTTCATTCGAATCGTCACCTCGGATGAACTGTTTCATATTTTTTCACTTGGGTGACATTCGTAATAAGGTTTTTTGTTTTCACTTCGTTTTCACCGTGAAGTGAAAACCGTAATAAGCCCCAGAATAAAATTTTGGACTCGGGATGCTACAAAAAATAAACCGGTTATTTTAATTATTTCAGTGAATTGATTGCTTTTTTTTATTTTAATCGCTTTGAAGAGATAGAGAGAACTATATAAGTGAAAACCCAGTGTTTTATCAAGATGACGTTTCTCTGGAGGATGTAATAGCAAAGCTCATGGAGATGATAACGGAACTTCGATTTACTTCCTGTAAAGAAGGTGCAGAAGTTTCTTTCAGGACTTTCCTCGATCATTCTTCGGAGTCAACGGCATGCTATGTCCCAAGTAAAGCTTTTCTTGACAAACGAAAAGTAATCGATTTGAACAAATTGTCGATGGAATGTTTCAATGTACCCGAGAATAGACCAATAAACAGTTGATATCACTCAGAATCTTTCAAAATTGGATGCTTTGTTAATAACTCAATTATGATTGGTATTACTATGCTTTTAAGATGAGTGAAGATGACTTTTTTTTGGATAGTTTGGATTCTCTGTGTAGAGAAGGTGTTGATAGACAAAATAGTTTTATGTATAGTCACTAGCTTCATAGTCTGGCGGATACAACGACGGGAGCCAATTTGAACTGTCAGTTGGCGGAGCCAATCGACCATATCTCGAGTAATTCATGTTAAGGGCCTAAAAGCCATTTGTAAACAATGACTTTAAACGTTGATTTCTCACGAATCACGAGAATCCCACTGTATCATGCTACTCCATATGGTAGAACTATCATTCTTCTACCAAATGCTGCTTTCATTTCACGAGAGTGATTTAAGATTCAGGAGAAATCGATACTTAAAGTAATTGTTTACAAATGCCTTTTAGGCTCTTAACATGAATTACATGAGACAAACTCGATTGGCTCCGCCAAGTGACAGTTCAAATTGGCTCCCGTCGTTGTATCCGCCAGACTATGAATCTAGTGCCTATAGTTTTATGTAGTTTTATCTAGTGATCCTCAGAGTACAGAGATATGCGGAAGCGGCCATGTTGAGCCAATCGAGCAGCGAGAACTGTCAAAATCTGAGCCAAACGAGCATGTTTACTGTTTGCTGAAATGTTTCGATTGCTAAGTATTGAAATGGAGTTAAAATAAATGGTTTATATATATTACGCTTCAAAAATCAAAAATGAATCATTCGTATTCTACTGAACTCGTGATGTAATAATAACATAATATTTTATTATTATCTGTGTTCGATAATGTTGCTTGTGTTGCTGAAATGAAAATTTGTCGGCATTTGTACAGAAGGCCATTTTTCATTTTGCTGTGCATTTCAATTCATTTCAATTCAATTCACAGTCAATTCATTTCACTGGTGCCGTGTTGTCAGTATTTTGAAGAGAATTCTGCTCCAGTGTCTAATTCTGTCTGTGTGTTTGGATCGCAGATTCCCTCATAGCCGTTCAATAATGAATTCGCCAAGTCTGAACTCAACATTAGGAATCACCTACATACCCATTCAAGTCTGCAATAGTTATCATCAGAGTATTCGGAAAGTTACTAGTCGTCCATACTACAGTCTCCGGACAACCCGCTTCCAGTCTTGTCTCGATTTTGTAATGTACATATACGGTGATACATTGGTGTACACCAACAATATTCAAGATGTAGTTTATGTTGACGCAATTCGATGATTTAACACCTCCGCGGTTTGTGCAAAACATTGCAATACACTTCATAGTTGATAGTTTTTTAAATAAATAATTTACAAATTACTTGTACGTTATAAATGTAAACAATAAAAGCTGACAACGATGAAGTCACGCACAAGGCTGTAACATTTTACTCTGCGGAAGTGTTAGCAGCTTTTGTAAACAAAACGAACACCGTTGCCAAACCATCGGATTGAATTTCCGCATATCTCTGTACTCTGAGGATCACTAGTTTTATCAACAAAGCCAGGAGGAGTGCTATCCGGCTGGAATAAACGTAAAATTGTTACTTAGGAATGGCCGATATGATTCCTTCGCGCCTCGAGCGCCAATTGATTACGTATGTGATTTGCATCCTACATCCGTTTGTAAATAGCTTTTATCATCACCCACTCAACACAATTGATAAGGAATTATTATCCTCATTTTACGCAACACATACGCGATTGTGTACCTCACATGATTCGTTATCAACGGTTTACGATTATAACTTTCTTTATCGAATTAGCGTAATAACATCACCCTTCACGAATTTGTCACCTCTATCAATGGCGCGAATACAGGAAAAATTTCACCAGTGCACGTGCTCTTCAGAATAGCATCGAACGTCAGTAACAAGCGTAGTAAATGGCTCAGCTTCGTCAGCAGAACCATGGGCAGAATCGAATCACCGCGTTAGGCAAAGGCAGAACCAGTAGGAAGGTAAGTAGGTACCTACATAGGCCCATTCCGAGTGCCAAGCGCACCGATCGAATCTGAAATTGTGTTAAGGGTGCGCCGGCGGATGCGGGGGCGGTGCGCAGGGAAAAACTTTCCAGACATCGGTGCGCCAGTCGAGTCACCCGGACCGTCGGAGCAGAGGCCTACAGCTCGTTTCTCTCAGCGAACACACCTTAAACCGTCATCATTCATCGGAATACACTTACAGAAAACTCGAGAAACAAACCCATTAATATCCCGGCTCAAGCGAGCAAGCAAGAAGAGTCCGACGAAGAAGACCCACATATGCTGACTACTTGGAAGAAGGCCCAGGGAAGAAGACGACGACGACGATGAAGACAAGTACCTCTTTCACCAAACTCGATCCGCACACGTACATTTCTTTTTTCTTCCATCTCATTCTCCGTTTCCCGTTGAGATGATCTTCTTCGAACCCACGCCCAAGGAAACGAAGAAGAAACCTCTCATCCCATGAAGCGCAACCCGAGAGATGCTGATTCAGCGCATCGCGTCGTCCCAAGAACCAACGTTCGCTCCAAGAGGCATAGAAAATCGATTTCACTTAGCACAGCATAACGTTAATCCGGCGGCGCTAGCAATGTTGATTCAGCATCCCCCTCCCGCCGCCTTTTCCGCTTCTGCTCTCTCTCTCTCGCCCGACCCGATCGTCGATCGAGCTGCCTCGCTGGACCAAGCGACGCCTCTGGCTCCTACACGGCTCTCTGAGCAGCGAGCGTTCGCTTCTTATTAGCACCGTCGTCGTCGTCGTTGTCTTCTTCTTCTTTTCCTTCGATCCAACGAAGCCATCTTGGCTGCTGTGCCAGGCCAGGCCAGGCAAGGCAGCTCGCGATCACACGTATTGGTGTGTATTGGAAGTACGCGGCGCACACGATTACACATGGGCGGAAAAAACGCGTGCCGCACCGCGTCTGCCGCGCCAATTCCGACGGTTGTTTCAAACGAATATTTCAGCGGATCGGTCATTCCGTTTCTGCACCATCACCACATTAGTGGGGAACGGGTTCCAGTGAATGTAGATCACGTTTTTCTACGCGTTTGCCATCGGCTCTCTATCGCCCGTCGATTATTTCCCGTAACAATTCACACCTCTCCGTCTCGAAAAATTCCTATTATAGCTTAGTCATGGTCCCGATCAATGCAAAACAGCGATAATTGTGCTAATTTGACTATTAGCAATATGTTTACCTACAATTAAACGAGAAAAATGCCCACAATTTCCGATCCACCCAAAACCGATTGGAGAAAACGGGTCCCGTCCATCAGCCACAGCCAGCGCACCAAGAATCAGGTTTTTTTCAAAAACTTAATACACTGGTAGTGGTTTACGTAAGACAACGGCCCGAGTCCGTTCCAAATGGAGATAAGACTCCGCATCGGCCGCAGCAGCAGCACGCCAGGTGAGCGCCATCCGATCCTAAAATCGACGGTTAAAATAAAAAAACTGACCAAACTGGAGCTCGGCCCAACTCGACCGCGACCTGCCATTGATCGCGCGCACTCTTCGTCATTTTATCGATCGAGTTGACGTTGCCGTTGTCGTTGTCGTGGTAACGTTGGTTGGTTTTGACTTTTGGCACTCCAAACCGCGAACTAATATTTGCCTCCGTGGGCTTTTCAAGATATGGACAACTGGCGTGACAAGACGAGACGAGACGACAAGCGTTCGTTCGATTGCACAAGTGAAGTGGGACCTTTTTTTTTCTTTCTTTCTTGATTGGTGGGTCGTTTTTCGAGAAGGCTACTTAGCCCAATGACTTACCGGTGACTACTAATATATGGGAATGATGATGGGGACCTCTTTGGGATTCTTTTATCGATGGTGAATGAAGATTTTATTCATAGTTTCGGTATTATGCTCAGAGTTAATCTATGCCTAAGGCGAAACAGGGTTGAAGTCTTCCGCCAATATTATTAGTGAGAATCGGCCTTTAACGATTCAAAGTAAATTTGGACGCATTAAAGTGATCATAACTATAGTCACTAGATTCATAGTCTGGCGGATACAACGACGGGAGCCAATTTGAACTGTGACTTGGAGGAGCCAATCGAGCAAATCTCGAGTAATTTATGTTAAGGGCCTAAAAGCCATTTGTAAACAACGTTGATTTCTCACAAATTACGAGAATCCCACTATATCCTGCTACTTCATATGGTAGAACTAACATTCTTCTACCAAATGCTGCTTTCATTTCACGAGAGTGATTTAAGATTCAGGAGAAATCGATATTTAAAGTCATTGTTTACAAATGGCTTTTAGTCCCTTAACATGAATTACTCGAGATATGCTCGATTGGCTCCTCCAACTGACAGTTCAAATTGGCTCCCGTCGTTGTATCCGCCAGACTATGAATCTAGTGACTATAGTGTTAGTGAGTCCGTTCAAAACAATACTTGACAATTTGCTTGACAACAGTGTGCATTACTTGACGACAGTTTATTCGGTGCATTTTTACTCAACTGAATTTAAAAAAATAATCAAAAACTGTGCAACTGAGGATCCTAAAAAGATAGTGCGTGATAGGAACTGTTTCAGATGTAATCCTTTTTCGAAAATTAATCACATAAATTGGAGAAAAGCTTCGAAACTTACGAGAGTGACACAAAATCTCATTGATTATTTTGAATCAATTTGTGCATCCTGCCATTTGAAAGTGACCCGGCTCCAGCAGAATGGCTCTTCTAAGGTAATGGTGTCTGAACAGGAAAGTAAGATTAACTTGGGAGAATCGCCATCGGTTGAAAGCATTTCGAAGGAAAGCACCTTTGAAAGCATGGATGATTTTCTTTCGCGACTTGGAATTCAAAGCATTGGAATGTTGGAGAGCTTCGACGAGGGGGCTGCCGATGTCAATTGTTCAAACAAGCTGGGAATGCACTGAAACAAATGTTGGAGGTGAATCGTCCAGTATACAATCAAGGCGGGGAGGTATCAGTTGTCAAAGATATAATTGATAACTACAATGCTTCATCAAATCCGTTCGATGCCCAGAGTTTCGTAGTAACGTTCAACCAACTCACCGTTGACTGCACGATTCCGAGTTGTTGTCCGATGTCCCGATGTTGAGGATTTTTCAATTGCTGGAGCAAAATCAAGTCGCGACGTTGCTTTTCGGGTGACGCCATTTTTTTTCCCAATTTTCAAAAAACTGATAGCGATAAAATAACAACAAATAAAAAATACTCTTAACTATTTCTACCCAAATTTTCAAGAGAAAATACCCAATTTGTAATTTTTACAGCGTTCTTATCCCTGATACAATATGATGTAGCAAATCTTTTAGAACTAGTATTTA
>JASCZW010018033.1:0-16129 GCA_034211315.2 Aedes japonicus
CCCAGTCGAGGTTCTAGCGCTTAACGCGATCGGACGTGTTTTTTTCCTTAGTGTGATCGGGCAAGTCGTGTACGCTTTCGGACGTTAACAAGCTGATGGGAGGGTTGAAGCTGGAGCGGCGGAGATGCGAAGATTCCCCTCTTATTTTCGAGTGCTGAACATAAAAAGAACTAACAGTCGCGGTAGAGTGGTGTTTTGTGTGTGTTTTGTTTAGCAACGGTGAAAAGTGAAGAAGATTATGCCAGCCATGTTGACCATCGTTTGGTTATGGCGTGTACCAGTGCGTGGTGTGTGTATGTGTGTTAATGTTGGAAAATAAATTAGTGCTAACGGATGTTGAGAAAACCTATGCTTGTGTTCGTGATAGTGTGAGATTGATAGCTGGCTCACATATCTGCAATTGAATATGGATAAACAATTAAGCTAAGTATTGTATTTAAGATAGTCCGGCTCCACTAGGAAATTTAGTGTAGGAATGAGAAACAAATAGTTTAGAGACTGGGTCGGTCATTTGTGTGTGTAGTGTGTGATGTGGAGGAGCGGATTCGCATTTTCTGTTTGCCTCTCTTTTCTTCTGCAATTTTTTTTTTGCGTTTTGCTGCTAGCGGAGAGTGAGTTGGATTATTGACCGTGCCGGGATTTGCGTCGAAAGTGGAGAGAGGAATACGAAAAAAAATCCTTCAGATAAAGGGTTTTCTTAGAATTCAACTGTTACTTTTCATACATTACCCTTCTCTGGTAGATTTTGCGTGTTCTGAGTGGAGCTTTATGACTGTTATTCCACGCACACTTGTGCACCATCTGAATCCAGTTAGTGGAAGCGGGAGGGGATAGTTATGTTAAATTCTTGTGTCACAGAGCATCCTTTCAAGAAGGCAACACCACATGTGTTTGGTATTAGGCAGTACTTTTCTTCAAACAGATTGTGAGGGTCAGTGCTTTGTGACGTAAATAATAATAATAATAATAATAATAATAATAATAATAATAATAATAATAATAATAAATTCATTTATGCATGTTATGGGTGGACTTCTTCGGAATGCTGATTAGTTAGAATTTGCAGGTTCGGTGTATTTTATTTCAGCATTTTAGGTTCATCTTGGTGTAATTGATAAATATGTTTGATTTACGCTTCCTCAGCTTGGTAATAATTTTCATCTTCTTTCATCTAATTTCTGGGTATTTGGGAGTTTTAACCCACCTATTCCACGCTGTGTGGAATGTATGCTGTTGCTGATTGTTGCTGAGCTCATGGTTTTAAAACTAATATCATTTTTATATTTAGTTAATGGTTAAGACTACAGTATCTGCAATAGATTAAGTCTTTGATGAGAGGGTGAGATATAATTTCACTATCGTGAGCGTAGTATAATTTTTCAATGGTATATTTACTAGTTCATATAAATATTATCCGTTATGCTATGATATGATGATCAAACATTTCAATTTATATCATTATATTAAATCATTTTAGTATCTCGACCTCATGATCCATTAAAAATGGTTATTTCGATGCAAGTAAACGGATTAGCACATCGAAGATTGGATATACTGTTCTATATATGATTTATACATCCAAATTCCAAAGTTTTGTAAATTACTGTTCATTCCATTTTTTATTTCTTGTTACTAAGATTTGTGTTAACTTTCAGGTGCATAATGAATGGGCAGGTTTTTATAAAATTGCAGCTGGACAACAACCTGCAAACATGTAATGACGCATGTATTTTTATTTTCATTTCATATCATATATTTTATATTTTATATACTATTCTCTATGACATTATATATTGATCTGACAGTCGCATCACTATCATGACTAAGGTTTCATAAATTATGGTAGTATTGTCTTATCATTTTGACATTATGGACTGTATACTATTAATTATTGTCTTATTTATCCAACGGTCATTTTGATCCTTTCTTCTCCCTCTTACGAATTTGAAGTGTCAAGTGCGACCCCGGAAGGTAGCATGCTGAAAACTTACCGTATCACAAAAAATGAAAGTATTCTTTATACGGTACATAATTTTGGATCATCCATGGATTGTACAATAATTTTAATGATAATAGCAGTGTCTAAAATTGCGCATGACTACAATCGGCAGACATGCAGACGATACAAATATAATTTTTATTATCGTTTTATATCATAACATCCCTCCACAATATTTTTTGTACTATTTTCAGCTTCGCATTTATGTAAGAATAGCAGTGGTACAGAGATGGAACCAGGGTGCGGTGCGGCAATCAAGTAGGGTGAATGTTAACACTATCCACCTGAGTTCTTTTGAAATTTATAATTCTGTATATTTCATTACATTTATTACGCCAGAAAGGTAAATTTCTCTCAGGTACCATACAGTTTAGGAGAGGAGGTCTTGCGGTTATAGGATGATCATCTCCTGGTAGAAGCAGCAGTTAAAATGGGGATCAATTTTCAGCTTTATCTAGCACCGTCGGAGTTGCCTTCTCGAAAGTAGCAATGGATGTATATATATCTATATAATAAAAATGAGTTGGGGTTTCCTTTGTCATGATTTAACTCGCGAGCGCAAGAACCGATCGGCGTGAAATATTGTATGCAGAGATTTTTGGGGCCGAAAAATAATCTTATGATGGTTTGAGACCCCTTCCTTCACTGGAAAGGAGGGCTCCCATACAAATGAAACACAAATTTCTACACAACTCGAGAACTAATCAAGCAAAAGAAACCAAATTTAACATGTGTGAGTTTTTGAAGGCAAAAAAGGTTTTTATGGTAGCTTGAGAACCCTTCCCGTCATAAAAGGGGGGGCTCCCATACAATTAAAACACAATATTCTGCATAACTCAGGAACTAATCAAGCAAACGGAACGAAATTTAGCATGTGGTGGTTTTTTAAGACAAAAAATGTTTCTATGTTGGTGTGAGACCCCTCCCCTTTCTGAAAAGGAGGGAACCTATTCAAATGAAACGCAAATCCTTGCATAACTCGAGAACTAATAAGAGAAATGGAACCAAATTTCGCATGTGGAAGTTTTTGAAGGAGGGAAATGTTTCTATGGTGATTTGAGAGTCTTCCGTCTTACGAGGAGGAAGGGGGGAGGGGGTGCTCTCAAACAAATGGAACCCAAATTTCTGCATAACTCGAGAAATAATCGAGCAAATGGAATCAAATTTGGAATGGACGAGTGTTTTAAGGCATGAAATGTTTTTATGGTGATTCAAAGCCCCTCCTCCCTCTAAAAAGGGGGGCTCTCATACAAATGAAACAAATTTCAACCAAGCATGAGAATTATACCTACTGCTTTGCAAATTTGTATTCAGTGGTTTTTGGGTCCGGGAAAGCATCTTATGATAGTTCGAGAGCCCTCCCGCTTCTAGAAAGGGTGGGATCCCATGCAAATAAAAAACAAATTCCTGCATAACTCGAGAACTAATCAAGCAAATGTAACCAAAATTGGTATGGGTGAGTTTTTGAAGGCAAGAAATGTTTTTGTGGTAATTTAAGACCTCTCCTCACTCTGAAAAAGGGGGCTACCATACATACGAAACACAAATTTAAACCAAACATGAGAACTATCCCTACCGCTATGCAGGGGTTTTTGGGTCCGGGAAAGGATCTTATTATAGTTCGACATCCCTTCCGCCTTTAGAAAGAGGGGCTCCCATGCAAATGAAAAACTATTTTCTGCATAACTCAAGAACCAATCAAACAAATGGAATCAAATATGGCATGTGGAGGTTTTGTAGGCAAGAAATGTTTCTACGGTGGTTTGAAACCCCAAGCAAAAGAAACTAAATTTAGCATGTGTGAGGATTTAAAGACAAGAAATGTTTCTATGATGGTTTCAGATTCCTCTTCGCCCTGAAAGGGGGGGTTCCTATACAAATGAAATACAATATTCTGTATAACTCGAGAACTAATCAAGCAAATTGAACCAAATCTGGCATGTGGAGGTTTTTGTAGATGAATATTGTTTCAATGCTAATTTGAGACCCCTCCGCCTTCTAAAAGTGGAGGGAGGGATCTCCCATATAAATGAAACACAAATTTTTACATACCTCGAGAACTAATCCAGCAAATGGAACCAAATTTGGCATATGGAGGTATTTGAAGGAGAGAAATGTTTCTATGGTGTTTTGAGACTCTTTCGCCTTCTGAAGGGGGGGGGGGGGGGAGGCTCTCCAACAAATGAAACATAAATTTCTGCATAACTCGAGAACTAATAAAGCAACTGGAATCAAATTTGGCATGTGGATTTTTTTGAAGGTCAGACATATTTCTATGGTGGTTTGAAACCCCTTTACCCTCTGAAAGCGGGGGGGGGCTCTCATGCAAATGAAACGCTGTTTTCTGCATAACTCGAGAACTATTCAAGTAAATGAAACCACATTTGGCATGTGGGGGTTATTGGAAACAGGATTTTTATTTATATTAAAATGGATTTCTGTCTGACTGTCTGTCTGACCGATCGGAGTGAAAATATGTATGCAGGTACTTTTGGGGCTGGGGAAGGTTCTTATGATTGTTTGAGACCGCTTCGTCCTTCCGGCTTGCATACAAATGAAAAACAAATTTCTGCATAGCTTGATAACTAATTAACCAAATAGAATCAAAAATGGTATGCGGGGTTTTTTTGAATGCAACAAATGTTTCTATGGTGAATTCAAACACAAATTTCAACCAATCCTGAGAATTATCCAGGTAACTAAGCCACAAACTGTGTATTGTCTGGGTAAGAAGAATGTTTTGATAGAAGTTTGAACTCCTTATTACTCAAAAAAAACTCATTAAAAAAAGCGTCAGTTCTATGTAATGTTCATTCATTTAGTTGCAGGCGTAGCAACGCTCGCACCGGGATCAGCTAGTATATATATATATATATATATATACAGGGTGTTCGGTTCCTTAGTGCAAATATTTTAAGGGGCGATAGAAGATCATATTTGAAGAAAAAAATGTTCTACGCATATGATCAAATCTCAAAAACCACGAAGTTATTAAACTTTTTCTGTTTTGGTCTATGCTTGCCAGAAATTGGCTCTAACTCTAAAACCATGCCATCAAACAAAAAACTGTTACCTTTATCGGATAGTTTGGTAAATTTCCAACTTAAAAGCGTCCTTTTTACTTTCTGTAAGTTGCATTTAGACACATTTCAGGGATAAACGAATCTAAAACTTTTTGTTTTTCTGCGGATTTTCCTTATTATTTCAAAAAATACGTAATAAAGTTTATTGTTTTGTCTAACCAAAAGATGCCTCTCAAACCGCTCTACAACTCTCTTTTTGACACCAACTTTCTATCTTGTTTAGTTTTGTCGCAAATTTGTACTAAACACATCTGGTTGGGTCGTTAATCAACGGTTGCGTAAAACACGAATTCAACCCACCGTGCGTTGCTGTTGACGTCTGTTTGCAGCGCGCATAGCACACTATGATCGCCACGTGGAGTGACGGTATGAAAGAAGAAAATCTAAACAGAAATTTACAGCTGGCAGAAAACAAACATGTATTCTCCAGAAGAGCTGGCGGATATTCATCTCTGTTACGGTTTTGCCAACTGTGTGGCAACGAGAGCCCAACAAGAATATGGACGCAGATTTCCCAACCGTCGACTGCCAAACGCAAGTATGTAAAAATAATACAAGTGTGTAAGATGTTTAGTTTGTAAACATTACGTTGAGACAGGAACCTTCACGTCTACACACCGTCGGTTCCGGAATGGAACGTTATTTTGGACTGCAACTCAAGCCCACCAGCCCCGCCGGTCGCTGACGCCGGCCATGGAGGAGAGAATTTTAAGAACTGTGAGAAACGATCCCAAAACCAGTACAAGGCGAGTTGCAGCTCAGTTACCGGTCTCTCACTGGAGCGTATGGAACGTTTTAAACAAAGAGAATATGCATCCGTTTCATACGCTGCAAGTTCAGGAGCTTCTGGAAAGAGGTAAACCACTCCGGCTTGAGAAAAGCATCCTTTGGACGGACGAGTGCATCTTTACCCGTGCAGGATACTTCAATACCCACAATGACCACACGTGGGCAATTGAAAACCCAAGAGTGGTCAAAGAAACAAGAACACAGTACCGGTTTTCCGTTAATGTATGGGCCGGTATAATTGACCGACAGCTCATCGGGCCGTACATTATCGAAGGTTCGCTAAACAGTGTGAAGTATTTGGAATTTTTAGAGAACGAGCTTCCAATCTTGCTGGAGGATGTCCCACTTGCTGTGAGACGGCGCTTGGTGTTTCAACAGGACGGAGCCCCACCTCATTCCACAAATGCGGTAAGACATTTTCTGAACGCCAACTATCGGGAACCGTGGATTGGACGGAATGAGCCGATTCCCTGGCCTCCAAGGAGTCCGGATTTGACTCCCATGGACTTCTTTTATGGGGGTGCATGAAGGAAGAGGTGTATTCGGCGACAATCAATACTTGCGAACAGCTAATTGACCGAATTTTTATTGCTGCCCGAAAGATACAAGAGAAAATGAATAATATTAACCTTGGAAGAGACCGGAAGGAGGATCATGTACTGCATCCAAGAAAATGGAGGACACATTGAGCAACTATTGAAATAAATTTATGAAAGAAACGAAGATCAGTGTTTTAATTTGAATAATCATTGGAAAATACCTAATTAGTTCAATGAACAAGTTCAATGTACAATGGTATCGAGAAAAAAGGACATTTTCAATTTTCATCATGCGTTCAATTGAACCGTCCGCAGCATTGTTTTTTTTTTGTCACACTTTTCATACCGTCACTCCACGTGGCGATCAAGTGTGCTATGCGCGCTGCAAACAGACGTCAACAGCAACGCACGGTGGGTTGAATTCGTGTTTTACGCAACCGTTGATTAACGACCCAACCAGATGTGTTTAGTACAAATTTGCGACAAAACTAAACAAGATAGAAAGTTGGTGTCAAAAAGAGAGTTGTAGAGCGGTTTGAGAGGCATCTTTTGGTTAGACAAAACAATAAACTTTATTACGTATTTTTTGAAATAATAAGGGAAAATCCGCAGAAAAACAAAAGTTTTAGATTCGTTTATCCCTGAAATGTGTCTAAATGCAACTTACAGAAAGTAAAAAGGACGCTTTTCAGTTGGAAATTTACCAAACTATCCGATAAAGGTAACAGTTTTTTTTTGATGGCATGGTTTTAGAGTTAGAGCCAATTTCTGGCAAGCATAGACCAAAACAGAAAAAGTTTAATAACTTCGTGGTTTTTGAGATTTGATCATATGCGTAGAACATTTTTTTTCTTCAAATATGATCTTCTATCGCCCCTTAAAATATTTGCACTATGGAACCGAACACCCTGTAGATGTGTAGATACTAGTATGTGTTATTATATGATGCATGTTTTTTACAAGCTCTAGCATATTTTCATTAATAGAAATGTTGACGACTCTCTCGACCACTCAATCTTTAATTCCTTCATTATATTTTCCATTAAATGGCGTTATATGACCTTAACATTTCAGTACACTATCATCAACTACTATTTTAGCGGTTCAGAGGAACACAGCTGTTCATCATTATTAATTGCATATCATAAATATGATATTATGGAAGAAGTAATAAAATAATTAATAAAATTTTAATTGCTTCAGATTAGTGATCCGGCCGGTATAATTATTTTATTGCATTATATCAAATAATAATCAAAATTAATAAATGCTCTGCATTCAGAAGGTTACATATCTATATGTCATGATTAAATACGTAATAATACAACATTATGGTTTTATATACAATTGAATGCTTTATTGATATTTATACTCAATGATTAACAAGATGACCTTCACATTCCAGAGATACAGTCATCTATCAGTGATACAAAAGTGGTACGAAGCTGCATATTATTATTACTGCCTTAATATTATTATTTCAGCAGGTTAATTAATTTATTTCAACATAGGTTATCATAGGCTCGTGAACTCCAACTATTACATATTTTTAACTAAATATCCTTTATATAATTTTTTGCTCTACTATATATTCATATATAACATATTATTATTACATTACATCTATATTTATATAAATATAATAAATACTGGGTTGGGAGGGAGCACCAGGGTATCATTCAAGCTGAAACTGGACGATGGTTTGATTGACTGCCTGAGTCTAGGAGGGAACAAACAGTATCATTTCTTATCCTACCGATTCGAGTGTGGTGCTGCGAGTTCTGTTCATCCTGTAGAAAGCTTAATGAGTATTGCGAATTGTGTTATTCGATTTGTTGGATCATATCGTTGGAAGGAGATTCTTAATTTCCCGTGGATTTCGTGTAAGTGTCTCTGCTTACGGGTCCACCCCTCCGTTTTTGGCCCTTCATACAGCGATAGTGCGAATTCAGATCGGTGGCCCAATTTGATCTTGCTGTTAAGTGGAGCTGCATCCAAGCCAAGGGCTAGAGGGGATGGTGGCTACCATACATACATACATACATACATGATTGCCTAAAAAACCTAACGGATGTAGGGGTTTCAGATTTCGAGAAAAATCGTAAGAAGTCGAAAATACAAATCGGGGTAGCTGCAGGAGAAATGCTTAGATCCGAAATTCTCGATGATGCCATGATGTAGGTTTTTTACTCGATCTGCTGTGCTTTCTATACCGATTTGATCAGACAGATCACTAAGCGCTCTGATCCAGTTCTGACTACTGCATGTGTCCTTTGAAGAAGTCCGTAATTTTTTAAAAACGGTGAGAAACAGGCATTGAACATGATTTTGGTGAGCTAAGGATGGTACCCACCTGCAAAGAAAACAAGGTGGAAGAATCAGAAGACTTCGAAACTTGTTGTAGAAAAGTCTGTATTTCAAACGACCAAATGGGAAGCAGGCTTGCTACGAAAGTTCATTGCGAACTTTTCACTAATTCCGCTTTCTTATGAAGAAATGGAGCAAGTTTTCTCGCAATACAATCTGAATAAGTCTGAAATCCGAAACCGCCTGGGTACGGACATCATGGATGCCAAATGAGGAAAGGCAGAGTTGATCAGCTAATATTAACCTCACAGCCAAATTCTTAATTTAACAAATTAATTTACATGTATCATTACAATGACTGATTGTTAATTCCATTTCGATTTTTCTCACCTATCGTGTAAATTTAGTAACCAAAACAAACACCACATGAATCATGAGCATGTCAGTACTGCCCGTTGCATTCTGATTTCTATTTTCACTATCCTCACCATGGCAACTATCCTCCATGGTAAATAAAATAGACTTACTGTGATTTTGTTTATCCTCCACATACTACTCAGTTGAAGGAATCGTCAGAGATCTTCCCGTATGGATAATTCAGACAATTTTTTTGTTTACCAACAATCGTTTTTTTCTGTACGGATAAAAATTTCGTCCATTTAAATTAAAACTGTCGATGTTGAACTTGAAACATAAAAATTATTTAAAGGAAATAGAAAACATGCATGTAATAATTTTTGAATCAAATTCAAAGCATGTTAATTTCAACGTGTACTTCCCTCTCCAGAATGTGAGGCCGAGGCAAGCATTCGCCGTTGCAACATGAGCCAATCATCACATTAATCGGTAGATTATTTGCTCGGTTCTTGGAACCTGTTGGCATTTTAGCCACAACCAGAATTAAACTAACTCAGATGCATATAAGGAGTATATCGAAAATAAGCTATCCACAAACTTTCGCTCAAATTATGTTGAAAACCGATATTTTATTCATACAAAAAATTGATCCTTTATTGTACGAGGTTAAACTTGAACATAATGAAGACCGGATGAAATTTAAGTTATTCCTTCACGAATTTTCGAACTTTGGATCGAATGCTCTTCATCAAGTTCCTGACAAGTGCTGCATCGCATTTTTCGGACGCTTGAGCCCAACATTTTGTAAACTCCTGCATGTTCTCAGCTGCCTTACCAGTCTTCTTGAAGACCCTCTTCACAATTGCCCAGTAGCGTTCGATGGGTCGAAGCTGGGGGCAATTTGGTGGATTGATATTTTTCTCAACGAAATCTATACCCTTTTCCGCAAGCCAATTGAGAATGGTTTTGGCATAGTGAGCCGACGCTTAATCCAGCCAAAACAGTGGAGGTGTACTATGCGTCTTATATAAACGCAACAATCTCTTCTGGAGACACTCAGATCGATAGATTTCCGCATTTATAGTTCCGGTAGTGTAAAGGTTGACTTAAAACCACAGGAACATATTGCTTGTACCTGTACCAGTACCTTTCGACCGAATTTCTCGACATGTCCGCATCGCACACATCCTCCCCAACGACGGCAGTAAAGTATTGTGAACCTGGAAGGGTTTTTAAGTCCTCCTTTACATAGGTCTCATCGTCCATCAAAACGCATGTATCCGGACGCTGCAAAAGACGCGAATACAATTTCCGGGCCCTTGTTGCTGTTCGCTTCTTCTGTTCGGCACTTTGTTTCGAGATTTTCTGCTTCTTGTAGGTCTTCAGATGGTTTCGCCTCTTGATACGCTGGATCATTCCGACACTCGTTCCTGCTTTTTTGGCCAAATCACGTATTGACATTGATTTGTTTTTAATGATTAGAGATACCACTTTCTGCTCCAGTTTCGGGTTGGAAGAACCGGGTTTTCTGCCTCTTCCTGGTAGCTCATCCAAAGAATAGTGTTCTCCAAACTTATTAATGATGGTTTTAACACTCGCATGATGAATTTCAAACCGCTTCGCCAATTTTCGCATAGTAATACCCTTCTCACTTAGCCATTTGTCCAGAACCTTAATTTTCACATCCTTTTCAATACGTGACATTTTGAAAATGCAGAATTTGAACCGCACAAACAAGTAAATAAAAGAAAGCTGACAGTCAAACGCACAGCATGTAGTGTTCAGAGCATAAAAAACCATCACAAATCCATGCGTACAATGCAAATGTATGTGGATAGCTTATATTCGATACACTCCTTATGCATATATGGAATAAATAATATTTAGAACGCAACCAAAATAATCCGAATATTTTCTTAAAACAATAATAATTTATTCTTTTTTCAATAACTTGTACGTTTATTCTTATCATTAATATGTTTAAAATAATCATAACAAGATTTTTATTTCAAACATCGATGATACTTGGTTTTAAACATAAAATATGCGTGAAATAAAGCAAGTTTATGTTTGCGGCCAGAATAAAATAGATTTATGTTTGGATTTGCCTGGAATAGGGTATGTGTCCCTTAACTCAGGCTTACATGGAACAATCGATTACATTTTTTATTATAATTTATGAGTCATTTGAGCAGGAAGCATAATTTCACTAGCTATACACTTCCTAAGATATGTTTAACAAGCCATCTGGTAGTATCACGAAAAGTTACACAACTCATTTTATAAAGTCAGAAACTTTCGAGGGATATGGATGTAATGTCGATCTATAGGTACCAAATTGGGTCCAATCATGGATGCAAATTCGTCCCATCGATAGATAATAACAAATATGTTGTCTATGTCCATTTTTTTTTCTGATTTTCTGATTCAAGGTGTTGCCAGCTGTATTCCCTGTACCCAACAAACAATTTGACAAATCATACTATACCTAAACTGCTAAGAAACTCTTAAGTGATTTTTACGTATAATTTGGCGGCCATTCCTCAATCAAAACATTATAATTCACTCTACACACACTCTACACATTGTGTTCCTTTAGTATGTGTTAAGATGAGCCATATGAAAAACATTCAACCGGAACTCAGACATTTGTATTGTAAATGTTACCAATAACAACATCTTTACTACGCATTCTATACAACAGGCCATAGTTAAGATAACTAGAAAAAAATATGTTGCTAACATTGGGTTTATGGTTTTCTTGTGAAATCATTGTTAGTTTACCAAGGGTAAGTCGCTAAAAACAGTGTGCCAGCCACGATGTCGAACATGTTTCCTTACAGCGGCACTTCGATTATCAATCCATACCACATGTGTGGCACACTTAGGCACACTTTTGACAGTTGAGCTTATAGAAATATGAAACCAGCAACCTTGCCAATATGCATTGCCAGGTTGCTAGGCTCAGCTGAAAATAACAATTTGGGCTGTCAACGCATCGGCACCTTTGGCACATTACGGGAACTCCCAGAACATTGCAACGCTTGTTGACACACTAAAAAAAAATTGCACAACAGAAAATTGTGCTGAGCGATCCACCCCTTGTATTTTACCTATGGGACCTGTTAGTTTATAACGTGTGACTGTTTTTCTGTACAACTTGGTTTATAGGTTAATAGGTTATAGGTTCAATAGGTTATAGGTTATAGGATCCATTTCGGCAAATTTAAATCATTCGAAGATCGTGTAGATAATCAGTTCAGCTAAACCAGCAAAGTCATGATGTCTAAAAAGTTAAGGAAATCCAAAACTACGCGGAAGTGAACAACAGTAAATTAATGATAGGAAAGGCTTGTAAGATGGAACACGATCCGTTTTTTGCTCGTAACATGTATAGTTTTTATTTTTTCGCGGATCCAAAAACATCTTTCGAAAGAGGAACTAATAGGCTCCAACTTTGCTCAAGAAACTGATTATTTATAGTCATAAAAAAAAAGTTATGGCCTATTTTCGAAATCCATTCAAAATTGCAATTTCAAAAAATGGCTTGTAATTTTTTTATTTTTTCGAGGATTTTTCGAAAGAGGAACTTGAAGGCTCCAACTTTGCCCATGGAGCTGATTATTTATAGTAATAAAAAAAAATTATGGCCAATTTTCGAAATTCATCGAAAATTGCAATTTAAAAATATGTATTTTTATTTTTCAATTTATTATTGATTCCATGGCATTTTTAAACATAAAAAATGTCATTCATATGTTTTAAAACGAAAAAAATGTGTTCAATCGTACAATCTCAACAGTGCTCCATCTTACAAACATGATGCCATAGACACAAAACATAAAACAATTGTTTCACTTTACGATTTGTTTGGGAATGCCTTTGGATCATAAAAATACACCAAAAATGCTAGCCAACACAAATGTTAACCTTTTGATATCGATGGGAAATGTCCACTTACTAAGCACAAGAAATAATTGCTATTTTAATTATTTCACCACTTTCGAACAATGAAACCTGGAAGAGCTAGGTCGAATGAGTGTATTCACTCCAAAAGCAAATGAAAATTGAAGAATAGTAAAAAAAATGAGGTTTACACTTGTCAGCGCGATCGTGTTGTCGCTATGAATGTCAAAAGTGGCGCTGTTCCATCTACAGCCTTTTCTATAATAATGTCTCAATTGCTTTGAAATAAATCGGTCAGACGATCGCAGTAAGCTTTGGACAAGAGCGGACGTGTTGAGTTTTTGGTGTCAAATTTTTCGCTCTTTGCCTTCAATTTTTAAAAAGTTTTGACATTTTAAGGTTTCCCATGGAAGAAATGCATTCTGTAGTGATTTAATACGTTGGTTTTCCGAGGTGGACCAGTGGGTCCCGAAAAGAGCAAAAAAAAAGCGTCGACGAAAAACGTTCGGTCCTGTGCGGTTCGCGAGAGGTTGTCCAGGTTTCGCGTGAAGTCCGTCCTGCCGAGAGCTCAAACGTGCGCTTATCCGTCGCAGAATCCGCTGGCGATCCCTATTAGTGTCGATAGTACCTAGGATAGCACTGCCACGGAGTGTGATAGGAATGTGCTGGTCGCGAACAATACCCGAATAAAAATTCTCATAGATTTACAATTAAATGTATTGTAACCATACAATAGAATCTATAGTATGTACAATGTAAAAGCATTGTTCACAACAATCATACGGCAAATTATGGTTCCACAATAGAATCTTATGTACATTGAGACATTGACAATAAGCAAGGGGGGTTGTTATGTATCTTAACTATAGAAAAAATCATTATTTTCCGAACAAATTTCAGTCAATTACTATTCATTATATTGTTTCACAATTGTTAGAAAATCCCAGCACATATAAAGTGAATTGTAGATCTATTGTAATGACAATATGCATTTTTCATTTATCTGATTCTGCGGACAATAAGCTTTATGGCTCGGAAACAGATTTTACAGGTTATTTATATTATTGTATTGATAATTGTATGGTTGCTTTTATCCGGGTATTCTTCCGACAAAATGCGTTCGGGTTTTTTTCGGCGGGTTGTGGAGAACACTGTTGTGTTAACGCACGCAGTCAGCGTCTATATTTTTGAACGGGTGATGGGCAAAGAGAAAGAAGAGTAGTGGAAAAGCCGGATGTCACGAAAGAGTCAGAAGAACAGAACAAAGTTGGCATTAAACCGCTGTGTTGCGGCGCTCTCCGTGCAAAAGAGGAGTAACGTACGGCGATTTAGAAGCGAGATGGCACCGCTCAGTCACCATGAGGCACCAAGTGTGAACAACAATGTTTTTGGCCATGAACGAAAGAAAAAAAGAACAGGTGTTGCCTAGGTGTGGCGGCGCCGGTGACTTGCTCGTTGCATCAACGCAAATGGATGGTCGTGTGAATTCAGCCAGAGCACCCATTATATGTCGCCAAACAGTCTCTAAGCACCGTTGAATACGCCACCTTTCAGCATTTTTAATGGTAAGCCGACATGCCGCTATTGTGTTTCACCTCGCGGTGTCGGTTGTCCTTTTGGCGTTGTTAGTAATTCTACAGAGCGCAGCGTCTTCGGATAGACCGCGCAAAACTGGCCGGCTTGTCAGCGCCGCGGGAGCTCAGTGGGATTGTTCGTCAATACACGAGGCTGGAGTCGGCTCCGGCGAGGAAGTGCGTCGCATCAGGTGGTTTTTCCTCCAGGTGCAGAAGATCGTGCGCTCGGTGGTCGCTACTGATCATTTTACTCATTCGCTGTTAGGCCTGTATTTGCGGCGCGCTTTGGGATCATCTTTGCCCCTGGATCCATCCTAATAACATGGAAGGACATTACGGGAAAGGAGCGCAACCTACATTTATTTTCTTTTTTGCGTTGTTTTTTTTACGAATTCATTTATTTGTACAGGCTTAATCGAATCAACTTTACAGAGTCAAGGTTCCATGTTTATATACATCAGTTATCTTGTGAACTAAGTGTTATGTGGATAGAAACTGATTACTCGCGGTCGGGCAACGTTGTTATATGATAGTATAGGAGATCGCATACGCAATATTATTGCACACTTCTAGTGTTATGGCAAAACCCTGTCAACTATCCTGCTGGTGTTTTATGTAAGGTTTGAGTACTTGAATTAAGAGTGGTAACTTGAGCTATAAACTCTTATACGTCAACAAAACGAAACAAATGCAATATTAAAGTGACGCGATCCAAGAAATCAGATACATTGCCCAGTGAACAAGGGAACAGAACAGTTCGTTCGGTCAGCTCTCCGTTGCTTTGGAAGCTTTTCTACAAGTTGTCTTCAAGCCCTCGTAGCCTCTAATTTTTTCTGAATCGCGAGTGAAATAAAGTCTTGGTTTTCGGAAGTAGAAAACGTTGGAGTGTTAAACAGCGCAACAACGCTGCTTTAGCGTAACCAGACAGCACATTGCCACGATCGAAAAGCCATATTGTTCCACATCTATACGGCACGCACACCAGCAGGCCATCGTGTGAAGCGTGGCAGCTCGATCGTCTGCTAACCACCACCGACCAGTATCACCAGTATCATTATCACCATCGTTTCAGCGCTACACCGCCCAGCCGGTACACGCGGCCACCGTCGTCGCTTTGCGGCAGCAGGCAGCTGCGCGTTCGTCGCTCGTCTGCAGTAGATCAGTGATGCCGCGCTGGCGGCAGAGGTTTGCCAGCGGGTGCATATAAGATAATTCTTATATTCTCGCTCTTTGAATTCAGCTTATAATCTTATTGTGTGTGAGTGTGAAGAGGACTGAGAGTGTGTGTGTGTGTGCTTAGGTTTAATTTGTGTATCCGGTGATTGATTGTAGTTAGTTACGTTAGTGGCTGAGCGCCGTTGGCAGTCTCCCATCAAGCGAGCCATGGATGATTTATCGGAAGATGAATCATCTATGGCGCAACATGATGGGGTAGCTCTTAAAGCCACCCGATCGGGCGCTCTTGATCCGCTGTATGGCGCTCCAGCTGGTCCTTGGGCCGTCTATTTTCGGCCCAAACGAAACCTCTCCAACATTTATCAGATTTCAAACGATCTGACGAAGCGATTCTCGGCC
>JASCZW010018034.1:0-16127 GCA_034211315.2 Aedes japonicus
TTGCAATCGGTTCATGGTCTTTTCCCATTTTTTTGTAATAGTGCTAAGTATGGTTACGATTTGTAAAATATTTATATTCAGATAGATCTCACCAAATACCGTCTTTTATATAATATCGTTGAACGGAGCTCGATGCCAGTTTTAAGGCCAGTTACTGTAATTTCCTATAAGTCTTAGAAGTTCGTTTTTACGCTTTCGTGTCTTTCAGGAAATGTCTCGTATGTCGGTACTGAAGCTGCCTTTGCTCTAACTATTGAACAAGCAATGTTCGTATAACTTATTGTTTGCAATGGACCATTAGGATCAAAGTTTTTTGATATTGGTCCCAATCAGCTCTCTGGTAGTTGAAAGTAGAACTAGAAGTAGAATTAGCAATTATTTCTTGAGATATTTCAAATGTAACTGGAAGGTGATCAGAACCGAAGTCAACGTGGGTAATCAATTGACTACAAAGTTGACATGAATCAGTTGATCTATTTCGACCTTATGGGCAGTTTTGGGATAAGCCTCGGGTGATTCAATCTCTTTCTTTGTAAACTTACGAATGTAACCCCTTTCTTCATAATCTTTGAAGGTCTATTATTGCGGTGTTGGATTCTGTTTCAAAGTATTCTCTAAAGAAATCCCGGTTCCCTGGCATTGAAGGTCTACAAAGCGCGAACAAAGTGTGAAAAGGACTGGCGAAGTTCCTCTGTCAAAGAGTGTGCTTAGTCGAAACACCTCCTAGGTCGGGAATTTCAGTCAAGTGCTCCTTAACTCTGAGCCAGGTTCCGCTAATAGTAAGAGTTCGGGTCCTAGATGCCTAACAATTTAGAGGCAGTACGGAGATCCGAAGGCAATGCTAGCGGAGACGGATCACTAGTCAGTGTTCTGAACCTTAACGGGAGTCCGAAGGAAAGCATGAATTCAAGATCGTAGCTCAACAAGAACTGTTTATTCTCATTTAAAAGTTGACCTAATTCTGTATTCTAATTCTATTCTGGTTCTAATTCTATGTTTTCCGATTTGCCTTAAAGTTATTCAATTCATTTGATTTAAAATGGATCGCCAGGTTGGGATTTCATTTTCATTTTTATTTGCTTGAACTGGTGTAACTCCAAGCAAATTAATTAGTTCTTGTTTGATCTCATCCAGGGATTCACCGCTGGCCAACAGACCTTTTAAGACAACCTTGAACAGGCGTTCATCAGTTTTGGTGTCATATGTGAAAAAATTGATGCCTTATTCGAGGAGAAGTTTGAATCCGATCAAAGTCTCAGCCAATACACAGCATTCAACCCGACGACCAATTTGAAAAGAAAATTTGGAATCTTTAATGAAATTCGTGAGTTCCATACGGAGACCATGAAAATCAGAAGTTGCTACCACAATAGGTGGAACTCTTTCTTTCCCTACATTAATTATGGAATGTTTTGATAAATTTTTGCCTGACTGACGGATCATTCTCATCATCGGTAAGAATATCAAATTGATTGTTTAAGTCAATATCGTTAGAAGGGGAATCCCGAGGTTGCCCCTTTCTTTTGCGTTTAGGCGCCATGTTCTCCTAAACGAGTGCTTATCCGATTTCTATAAGAATCTGAGGGACGGAAAAGGAATTTATACGTTTTCTCCTAATCAACTTCCAAGCTAATTCTACATGAATTCGAAGGGTCAAAAAGAAATTTTACAAACCGATATCCAAGGCCGGATTACCTTGCGTAGGGTTCAGACAAGAATCGAAAAGGAATAGGGGTTAAAACACTGAAAAGTGCTGTTTAATTTTGTTATTGCTTTCGGTAGCATGAACACTTCTTTCAGCATAAATAAAATAGAACCGAACCGGTTGAGAGCTCGACTCTTCATAACGATCACCTGTGTTCATTCTTGTATCGTCCAGGATTCTTCTAGCTCTTTCCGAAACTTTCAAGCTATCTTGTTCCGTCAATTTAACTCCTAAGTCTTCTCGGGTACTTCTGATCCCCAGTTGATGATGAATTTCCAAATATTAACCATCCTAATTATGTTTTTATTTCAATCGGCTCATGGTTTTATCTTTTTTGTAATGGTACTAAGTATCACTGTGATTTGTTAAATACTAATATTCGAATAGATCTCACCGAATACCGTCTCCGAAGTGTTTTTGTTTATGGATCGTTGATTCGTGCTTTACTTGTGGTTTTGCTTGTATGTATTCTTTAATTGGTAAATTCTTTAGGAATTGATATTGATTGGCCATTCTCTTGTAATTCAAAGTCTGCACAGGTAACTCTTTCAAAAATAAAACGTTTCTGATTTTCGACGATTTGAACTTTCACTATTCTGCAAGATGACTCTTCTCTTGCTACAACTTGCATCTATTTAAGCTTTAAAGGATCAATTCTACCTTCTAGGCACAGAACGTTTGCGATTTTCTTATCCATTACTGTTAATGATGATCCTTTGTTGTCACCATTTCTCAAGTTAACTGGAATCACCTGGTAATACTTCAAAGTATTTAGACCCTGGTTGTAAAATATAAGGCTGATAGCTATCTGGCTAAGGTGCGGGATTATGACTACCTAAATTTTACACTCGTTGAACTCTTCAAATGGCAGTTGTCCGTTACTAAAGATCCGATTTCCTTGATCAGTTCTTCCTCTATCCAGCTATTTCAAAGTAACAACAAAGATTTTGGATAGTGAGTTCACAAGTAACTACCAAAGTCAAGCTATAGTTTAACAGTCATTTATTTCTTACAAGTTTAGGTCTATATACATGATTTTCTTACCACTAATGTTTAAAAGGCTCAAAGGTATTTTCCCGAACTCTGTCGATTTTTCCTATGTTCTACCAATTCTCTATTCTTATTTGCCTGTACACGCATTTTTATTTTTTGAAGTAACTAATGGCTGATGAAGATCAAAGAACTTATTAACAATCAGTTCCATCTCAGTGTGAAAGGCTTAAATGTTAACTCGTAGCAATTCATTACCTATCAGCCTGTGGTCCCTTGGATGTTTATTACCCAGTTACTATCTAAGGCTTCGGATATTTCCACTACCACTTTTGAAGACTCGCGCTTAACTAGCGTCAGGTTCCCGAGTAATTCTTTGTATACCAAATTGGTCCTCTTAAAGTTCTCTTGAATGCGTTGTAATGTTTTGGGTCTGTCTGGATCGAACATAAGATGTTAAACTGATTACTCAGCTTGGCCTTCAAGCGCTTGTTGAAGTCTGTTCTCGATGTTTGTGAAATCGTCTTCTTCCGTAGTGCTAAGAAGGATTTTCTTGAACATTGACAATTCCTTGGCCGATCCGCTGAATCGTGGGAGGTTCAACAAAGTTAGTCTTTTCTCGAAACATGAAAATTAACCTCCGTCCTGCTGCATACATGTTACCAAATGCTCCAGATGAGCCATTGAAACGACCTTCGACAGTTTCTTTATCTGTTGTTGCATTAGATGCCTTTCTTTTTCAATCTCCATACACTTCGGTCCTATCCAGATCTGCGATTTCTTTGGAAGTGTGGACCGGCTAACGCATTTCAAATGAAACCAACGGTCACAATCGTCACATGCGACCCTATTGTCTGCTGTGTCCGGCTCATTGCAAAGACGACAATGACCGTTCTTATTTTTGACCAATCCATTTCGCAAGATTACGCTTCAGTCAATACCTACAGGATCTTCCGTGAACCAGCTACCATGCTCTATTGGATTTCAAGCTTTACGTCTCACGAACTCCTCTCTGGACCCACCCAATTGTTACCGATTGGAGTAACGAATACTTGATCAAGGTCAAAAGAACCTATTTGTTACTTTGATACTAACCACTCAAATTCCTATAAATGAAGATGAACAATTAACAATCAGTTCCTTCTCAGTGTGAAAGGCTTAAATGTTAACTCGTAGCAATTAATCAACACTCAGCGTGAGTTCGGATATGAGAAGTAATAACTCCTCGAAAGCGTGAATTGAAGTGTGCATATTTATTCTAGAGCTTATAAGCATTTGTTCTAACTCTAGGTTAATTAGCTTCTCTCTTACCTTATCTGGTCTGATAATCTTAATTACGGCTAACATCTTTAGAAAACGTTCAACATTTGTCGGTTAGTAACACTTCACTTAATCATCGCTTTATGTACCTCAGTTCTGGTCTCATAATACCTAAAGCATGGCAAGCAAACTATTCCATCTCATCTTGAAGTCACATATCAGACTCAGTTCTTTGCCTTTATCCTCTCGAAAACACTTCTGAAGAGCATCGTCGCTTTTCACTTGTTATGGCCTGTTGGCCTTGACAATGTAACGAACTGTTGAGACTTATAACGGATTTGAGTCTAGGAATAAATATACCTTCATCATAATCGATATGATTGTCTGTATTTGAAGACGGTTTCTGGTACCTGTTGTTCATTGGTGACCGCCGATAACGTCACCAGCAGAGAGATAAAAAGGCGCATTATGGCTGGCAATCGTGCCCACTTTGGACTTTGGACGAGGGACGCTAAGATCGAACAAAGTTCTTGGAACTACAAAGTTGACCATCTTCAATACACCGGCCTTGGTCTGATTGGTAAGGTAAGTTCTGGTACCTTACACTCGCTACTGCAAGGTGAATATAATGAGCCAGGCACACTTGATGGTCAGCAGATGTCAGTCTTCCTACTTTCTCACTGATGTGTACTCCATCGGCCGTTTGGCCCACGATGTCTTTGGACAGCACCAAACCGGATTCTGACAAGTTCTGCTGGAATAACTTTATGAACTGTTCAGCATTCATCGATCCTTAGGTTCAAAAGAACCACAAATTTCACAGGCAATTTCGCCGGCCTGGATCGCTGCAGAAATGGCGAAGTTAATGTCCGGACGCGTGCATTGCGCCAGGAGCTGGAGACCTCCTACCAGCTCACGGAATAGAACATTCTGTATCTGTTTCCGTTCTTCCTCGGTGCTAGGGCTCATCTGCTTCGTTAACTTCTGGTTGTGATCTTCCAGCGTTCCAGCAGCTGTTGAATATACTGCCCCTGGTCCAAATACACGGCATCTACTCCTCGCTTGACTCGGATTCCAAGCACTTTGTTGGCATATCCGAGATCCTCCATCAGGAATTTCGCTGTGAGCTGCTTCTTCAGAGCATTCACCCATGGCTGGTTGTTGGAAGCACCACTAGATCGTCGACAAATACCGCCATAGTAAGGATCTTCTCGCCCGCGATTCTGAAGTAGACGCACGTGTCAAACTTTGATCGCGCCAGCCCAAAACGCTTGAGTTCTCCATCCAGCTTCTGGTTCCAAACTCGACTGGCTTGTTTCAGTCCGTAAAGGGACTTCTTCAACTGCTCCATGTATATATCTTCCTCTTTCAGCTCACCATGCAGGAACGCTGTTACTGCATCAATCTTCTCTTAAGATCCATTGTGGCAGCTAACGAGATCAGGTACCGGACTGTGTCATACCGAACCACGGGCGAGTAAGTCTCCTCGTATTCGATGCCCTTGACTTGGGAATAACCCTTTATCAACAAGCGAGTATTATAGCGTTCCGTGGGTACATCAGGATTCGTCTTCATCTTGTAAAGCTTATCTACCGCAAGGAAGCAGATGACCGTTTCGTTGGATTCAGCGACGCAGATTTGGGGCAACGACATCGAGACGAGGCGTTCCATCACTGGGTATGTATTCATGAAGTCCGGCGGACCGATTTGGTAGAATTGTCGGAGGTAATCTACAGTGGCTTTGTCGACAACGGAAGCGGAATACAGCAGTATCTGCAGCAGCACAAGAAGCAATCTGGTGGCGAGGATTAACACATGAGTTATCCGGAGTTCCGGAGAAGGTCACAATCTTCTGCGACAGCAAGAGCGCTTTGGCTGAGACGGAAGATTGAGGAAGACACGATCGAGTTGCAGCACGTTAGCAGTCAACAACAGGTCGCAGATCTTCTAACCAAGGTGATTCAGGCTCCCAAATCTGAAACTGAGAGACGAGTAATTGGAGTAGGACGGATTCTCGGTTAAGAGGGGGATGTTAGTGAAGTAACCATCGAATACCACTGATGTAATCGTAGTATGCCAGCATGTTTAATTAGTTTAATAAAACACTTCGCCTTCTACCGTCATACCTAGCAGACGTATTCATTCAATTGTCCCACTAGATTCAACCTTCAGCTTTACTCCTCTAGGCGTCTTTAGAATATCGTTGAGTCCTCGTGCCAGTGGTCCTTGCGGGATGCGCTAGGACTTGCCTATTGTGTTAAATGAAATATTATCCCTTCGCAGTTAGACGAGCAAGAACTGTGTTTAAAGAGGATGTTTTCTCACTTGAAGTTGAAGGTTGATCGTTTTCATCGTCCCGAGGGGCAGTACTTTTGTCTCGATTAATATCGTGCGTGCTCTTCAGATGTTTCTTCATGCCGGAACTGCTGGCACCCTCGCATTTTATGATCCTGAAAATAATACACTTTGCTATTCCTTGATTTTTAATTCCTCCAAGAAAGTAACGCCACACTGATGACACTGAAGCCGATTTTCTCACGCTATTTTCAAACTCCATCATGAAAACCAGTAGTAAAACTTATTCAAACTAAATTTCTACAGCACGGAAGCGAAAGGAAGGAATGTAAACAATGAAAGCGAGAACCGGCAGTGACAGTTCATTAGGCCAACGTTTCCATGGTTATGGTGGAAATTCTGTTTATCTCTTTCGTTGTGCTGGCTCTCTTCGCGTTCAATTTTGTTCTCTCTTTCTTTCTCTTCGTCACTGAGCGGTGTCAGTGATCAAAGTGTCAACGTCAAGGTCAATCAACGACTGTGGTTTCACATGTGTGCGTAAAATAATCAAAAAATGACGAAATGGGAGAGGTTCACGGCTATCCATTTTAACTCAGTTTTGATTCGTTTTTGACTCACTTTCGTCAATAGTGGAGTCACTCAAATTTGAGTGTATGATACTGGGATTGACAAATCGCCAAATCAAAAATGTCCATCTAATATGCGTCGATGTTTTGGATTTGTCGACTTGTCAATCCCAGTAACATACACTCAAATTTGAGTGGCTCCACTATTGACGAAAGTGTGTCAAAAACGAATTAAAACGGAGTTAAAATGACTAGCCGTGTAACACCCCGTTCACACTACGAACTATATTACGTAATATAGATTATCTTGATATCAAATGCCATGCAAGTTATTTCCAGTAAAAGCTAGATGTATAGATGCTGATAATTGGCTTGTATCGTCTCAATGAATGCAGTTCCTTTGTCTTAAACACCTCCGCCTTTTCAGGTTTCAAGCTACACATTTACTCATATATTAGTGACTTCTGACGAAAGTGAGTCAAAAACGATTCAAAATTGAGTCAAACTATCTCGCCGTGTAGCAGAAAGAGAAAAGTAGATGTCGCGTATTTATGCGTCAAGCCTTTGTTAGGTCTACACGCCCGTTTCATTGTACTCAATGTTTGAGTACAATTGTATACTATCTCTTTTTCTTTCACGGGTATGTAACTCAATTTTTATAACAAGTGGATCGAGTAGAGTAGAGTTGAATAAATTTTATGAGTAGATCCACTTTTACGAAAGTTGAGTAACATTTCTGTGAGAGAAAAAGATATAAAATACAATTATCCTCAAAAATTGAGAACAATGAAACGGGTGTGTAGGTTTAAACAGTAACTTCGGCCTTTCCTAGTTCCAGGTTAGATTCTTTCTCAGATTTGGAGAATAAACAGCTGGAGGAGAAAGAATCTCTTTCAACCTTTCGATACTAACTTCCTTGAAATCTGTAACCCCAAGTTTCTTTCAATGGTCTTCGCTATGGCCATTGAAAATTAATACTACAGATGCTTGATTAGTTCTTCTTCTCATTCGAGAAGTTATCTCAAGGTGAAGTTTAATTGTTCAAAGCGTTCGGATGGGAGTATGAACAAACTACGTGTTTGAGAACTTAAGCGAAACTAATTTATTTTCTATAATTGATGAGGAATAGACACAAGATTTCTTACCTTATGAGAGGATTAAAAAGTCCATGCGAAGATCTGAAAATAGAAAAGACATAATCAATCTAGAGGACGTTTACGATATGATCAGGATAGAAGTTCACAGGTATTTTTGTGACATTTGTATAAAAAGACTACAGGGTGTCCACGGTATAATTGCATCACACAGAACTACTCGTTAAAAATACAACCCTTGAGGCGATTTCCATGACACTTCTACCACAGACATAACCCTTACGGTTTCTTAGTCAACCACGCATTTAACGGTCAATTCGAATGTTTCTTAATTGGTAATATCGCCACAGCGCATAGTCAATTTCCTTACGTTTGGCGTTGGCACACTATCGCCATCTGTACAGCTTTATCACCCATTATAGTGTGCTCAACAGATGGCACGGGTGTGTTAGTGACGATGATTTGTAGTACAAAATGTTCAATGTGTTATGGCTTTTTGTCTGTGCTTCTTCTACCTTCCATATGGATTAACATTTTGTGACTGATAAAGAGTTTCGGGTCATATGGACCCGGATTTCATACTGGAAAGTTTGCGGAAAGTTTGTATGACAACATTTTTAAGTCTTTGAAATCAAAATACTTGTTGGAGTTTCAATTCAAGGAATCTGTGCCGGAAGCATTTTTAACACGATCCGTGTGGCGACGATAGGTACGTATTTTCATCGGAACATGCTTTACGACGGCTCCAACTTCATGATTTTTCAGGAGTAGTATACTTTGAGCCTTGAAATGAACCAATGACCATATTGGCCATTCCGGGACACTTAGGATGACGTGGAATTTAGAAGAAGGATGCCGTGTCTTTAAGAGAAGACGAATTTTCACCGAAACATACATTTAGACGGTTCATACATCAAAATATTTCGTAAACAGAGGTTTTTAACAGTCCTTCAGATATGTCAAAAAAAAAATGGTTCTGTACGATTTAGGAAAATACAAGAAAATTAAAACTTATAGATGCTTACTTAAGAGAGTTATAGCATTTTGATAATCCATTCCGGATCATATTGACCGCGACACCTAAAGGAGGTTAAGGGACAAAAACAATATATATGCTTGATTACATTAGATATTGATATTATATAAGGCTTGTTCGCGACAAAATTGTGCATTATTAGTCATCCTAAAACTAATAACATTTACTTAATTAAGCTTTTTGTTTAGAACTTTTGCTAAAAAATATGCAAAAAAAAATCCAAGAATTACTCATCTTATTATAATTAATATTGAACTAATTATAGCGTGAAAAAGCAATTAAGTGCATCTTATTTTTTGAATTCAAGAGCATTATTATCAATCGTGATAAACGTCTAAAATAAAAATCGATTAACGTTCCAAAAATATCATTGTTCTCAATGAAAATATGGCTATTTTGATTGAGCTACAATTGGATATAAGCTGGAATCTTCACCAAGATAATACAAATATAAAGGAACAAATCAACCACAGTAGAACTTATTTCATTTTTATAATATCCACCACAGTTTTAAAGATTTATTTTGTCAAGAAGACATGAATTAACCAACGTGTGTTTTCGAAGGTAGTATTCGGTGAGATCTTTCTGAGTATTCTTCAAAACCAAAATTTCAAATAACTCAAAATACGCGCCTGTTTTGGAAACTGTTTTATTTTAAATCTGCAAGAGTGTTGCAGAACCCCAATACGAATGATACCGGTAATGTTAACATACTGAAATAATATTATGGGGAATATTCTAATATTGGTTGCCGGATCTGCAATAGAGTTTTCTCAGAGATGCTTTCAGTTATCGCTTCAAGGATTGTAACAAACATATTTCTTTCATATGATCATGTGAAATATTTCCGAAACAAGACTTCGAAAAACCTTGAAATTCGAAATTCATTATGAACACATTTGTTATGCATGTTTTTCTTATTATCTAAATGGATAGGATACAGTATACAGTTAAAATTGTCGTTGAATGTTCGGATCGCACCGCTCACCGGTTAGATTTATACCCAACAAGCTTTGCTATTCATACGATGGGTTTGTATAGGTACCGTTCGTTCGGTATGAACCCGAGCAATACCGAAAGAGCACGATGGAACGAACCGTACAGATTTGTACCACGCTCTGCGACGGCTCGATGCGGTATAAAGCCGAACCGAAGTAGGAATGAATACCGAAGGAGTAGGAAGAAACGGAATAAATAGCCCGTTCGGGCTGCTATTCGGCACCATTCGGGTTTCAACTGCAGCGTCGGCAGGAGGAGTTCCTCGTACTGAGGAAACTCTAGTGGAATCTTAATAGTGAAAGTGTAGCAAATCGAAAATTGTTATAAGATAGTGAATGCTGTTGTTGCATTTAGTGATTAAAGTGATCAGTTTACAAAATTTCATTATGAAATTTTCATAGAATCTACAACAGTTATTACTGGTAAGCATTGAAAGTGTAATTTTTCAATTGAGGACATTTTCTTGTCCTTACTATAAATAATTATTTTTTCTTATTCTCTATTTTCTTGCCAGTAAAACCAAAGCAACGCCAAAGAAGGGTCAGTCACCATTGGGCTGGACAGAATCGTCGTTGCAATCATTTCGCCGTTTGGGCTTCGGTTTTCCCCTCTAATCATTGAAGGAGGCCTAGTCTTGTCTAGACCTTTAAATGGCGCCAGCTTTAGCAAACCACTGTAATTTCCGATATTTAGCTGATCTCTTCCGACCAATAAGCAATATGCACGTTATTAAATATCGCACCCTCTATTGATCAAGCATTCCAATTCAAAATATTTAATGAACTAAATATTAAATCCAATTTTATGTTCACTGACTTCTTTAAATCGAGTTATCTGCCGAATCGTCCACGAATTAGGCAAAACTGTTAATATACGTATTTTATCTATCCTTGACCAATCTGGTTCTATGAATTTTTCTTTCAATTTGGAAATAATTTCATCATATTCCACAACCTTTGTTTTCAATGTTGCTAACTCTTCGACTTCTTCTTGTGGTGGTAAGCTGAATAGATATTTTCTAATACCTGCTAAAAAAAATTGCCGACGGTATTTATCGTTTTTAAATTCTCTAATGGATATCGGAGACATTGATTGATTGATTTAGCTTTATTAGAGAGACTTTCAGCCGTTGGCTGGTTCGTCTCTTGGCTATCGGAGACACATTTATTCCTCAATGTTGTGTATCCTGGAATAATTCGGTAGGTCACTGTCCTGAGAAGATGCCGAGGTAATTGAAGCTGCTTCGTCATGTCCACCGTTTTCTGGTTGCTCCACTTTTTCGACAGGATTACGACGATACGAATATAACCGACATGAATCACAAATTCTTAATGGCGTATCTGTGGAAGAATTATGGGTGTTCTGGTATCCGGGCGTTCTCCAGGCGTCCTTTAGATCTCATAATTCCAAATTCATCCAAAAGGGGCTGAGATTGCGAATGTGACTTTTGTTGCTAACTTTACCATTCAGTAGTAAATCTTCCATTTCTTCAGGACATCCTTGCCATTGTGCATGTTCAGCTGCTCGCCGCGTTTCAATTGAAAATCCTCTTACAAAAGTGTTCTTGTCCTTGATCCATTCAGTGAATTTTTTTTAGTACACAGAGATGTTTAACTAATCTCCAATTAGAGTAATCCTTTTCTTCGATAAATCCTTGCTCATCCCGGTTGGAATGAAGCGCCAAAAAAGCGTGTGTATCCTGATTAGATTTTTCAGGCCACTCGGTTATATCGAATCTCAAAAAATCTGGTCCATTTAACCAAATAGTTTTGTTTGTGGTAATTTTTGTCGCTGGTTTTTATCAGAAGGAACCCACTTCCATTGGTCCTTTGTTGTTGTATCAAGGATTTCTCCAATTCTAAGTGCAACAAATGGCTGAAACTTGGTATTAATGTTTTTAATCCAAGACAATACTGTCTGTGAGTCTGACCAGAAGAATGTTCTTGATACCTTTAGTCGTAGTTCCTTACTGATTATGTTAGCTAAACGACTACCAAGAACAGCAGCCTGTAACTCTAGATACTGATTGGTGCTTCTGGCATACACTCCTGCCGCAAATGCTTTATCAGATGAATCCACAAATGTGTGAAGTTCAATTTTCTCTACGCTGCCACATGTTATGCATCTTGGAATTGACAAATTTTCTGCTTGTTTGATTGTCCTTATCCAGGTTTTCAAAGATCGTGAAGTTGAGTTGGAATCATCCCATATAACAGTAGTTTTATGAAGTTGTTGCATCAGAATCCTCCCATGGATCGGCAGATCCGATATTAGTCCCAACGGATCGTAGATACTCATTATGTAGGCTAATACTTCTCTCATAGTTGGGATTTCATTCTGCAATAGTTTATCTCCATATTTATTCCATTTAATTTGATATGCTAAGCAATCGTCCTTGGTGTTCCAATATATGCCGAGAACTTTGCCGAGTAAATAGAAAACACGAGCCTGTGCTTCTTTGAGTTCCTCTGAAGTAAGCTTTCTTCCCAAGTAACATTGCCAAAACCGACCAGTTTTATTAAATTTTAATAAAGTTTTATGAAAGCCACTAGAAATCAATTCGGTTTTATTATGGCAGCAAGAGATGCCAATAGGTTTCAAATTTGAGTCAGGTTTATAAGAACCTACACAGCTTCTTTACAATGATCTTAAAACCTTGACTTCTAAAATTCCTTTTACTCCTATCAAAGGTTTTATTTTGGCTTTGCGAACTCATAAAATGCTGTTCTGAAATACCGTTTTAGGACTCATTCATATTATCTTATTATGGTCAGTTGAAAAAGCATTTTAAAACCATTTTGCCTCCAGTAAATGCACTAAACGGCTAATTGGCATTGAGGAAGGCTACCAAGCGACCAGATAGTTTTATAGTAGCCATTGCTAAGATAAATTGGCTTTTTGGCAAAACTGTGATTTCCATATTGCCATATTGAAATATATGAAATAATTGAAATGTGGAAAAAAAATACACCAAATATTAAATGTAATACAATTGAACTGTAGATCTGACATAAATTTCGGTATTCGTTCAGACAACTTTATTGAATTCCATCAATTTTCATAAGTCTCTTGATTAATTTATCGAATATATTTCTTTCAATTTTGTTTTTGTTAATGTAAACTCGCATAATTTCCGAGGCGCATTAATTTTCAGCTCTTATCGTGCCAATATTCACCATAAAATTAAATCCGCATATGATTTGGAGCATGATATGTTATAAAAAAATTTATATATTTAGCTAGTTTTATAGCTGTAGCTATAGTTTTATAGCTGTTTATAGCTGTATAGCTAGTTTTATAGCTGTAGCTATAGCTGTAGTTTTATATATTTAGCTAGCAAACATAATTTCCCGCAACAGTTGAGCTTTTTTCTTAGCCATTATTTAGAAGCGCAGAGAATCGAACAAAGCAGAAAAAAACAACCACAATATCGCCGTGACGTTTGACAGCTTTGGCCATTTTCAAAATCTTTATGGTCTTGGAAAGGTTTTATTAATTTGTTTTCACAACCGTCTATAGAGTGGGCCACTTTGTACACATTTCGGCTTTAAAGATGCATAGAGGAGGTGTTGGTAGCGAAACAGTTTTGAATGTAGTTTCATCAGCAAAGCCGGGAGGAGTGCTATACGGCTGGAATAGAACTGAAATTGTTATTTGGGTTATGTATCCTTTTTGTTCGTACTCTTTGAACATATTGATGAT
Source organism: Aedes japonicus (assembly GCA_034211315.2). NCBI lineage: Eukaryota > Metazoa > Arthropoda > Insecta > Diptera > Culicidae > Aedes > Aedes japonicus. The sequence goes on from JASCZW010018034.1 coordinate 13,648, forward strand.
CCATTCATTGTAAGCATTGAAAGTGCTATTTTTTTCAATTGAGGACATTGCCTTTTCCTAACCTTTCATAATTTTGTCTTATTTTCCATTTTCTTCCAATAGACTTACGCAGTGCTGCCAGTAAACCAAAGTCAATGACACTGTCAAAGAAGGGTCAGTCATCATCATGCTTGCGTCTGGACAGTATCGTCATTGCAATCATTTCGGCAGACCTGAGTTGACGTGATTTTTGTCTGAAAACTGTTACTTTTGGGCTTCGGGTCACCTTACAAATCCTAGAAAAAGAATTGCCTTATCTGGATCTTTTAACGGCGCGTTATGCCAGCTTTATCAAACCACTGTAATTTCTGATATATGTCTTTCAAAGATTGTGTGGCTTCTCTATCAGCTGGAGACTCGCAACCTCGTGAACCTTTGAAATCAAAGCTAGTTCCATCGACGGTTATACTTGAGTTCAAATAATGCACGATAGTGCTCTGCTCTTTCGGATTCACCGGTATTTCGGATATCTAAACTTTCCTAGTAGAAATGTATAGTAGCACGCTTGTTTATCTTTTGTATCGGCTAAAATATTTACCTGCACTTAGTAATTCAGAAAAAGCACCAAAAAATGAAAAAAGTGCCACTAAATTATTAAGGCCTGTGCCAACAAATAATGTGTGATCAGCATTAAAAAATTAGGAATGAGCAATAAAAGATGAGAAAAGATCTTCGGATAATCTAATTGTGACCGGTAAATCTATCAAATAAAGCAACAGCTATTAGTATATGTGCAATTAAATATGGCAGTATTTCCGCCAAATTATGTAATTTGAGCATCAAACTATTCGCATATGTCTTTTGATTCTGTTGGATTTTCCCATAAAAACAGTAAAATGAGCAATGGATAAATAAATATCCATTGCTCATTTTACTGTTTTTATGGGAAAATCTAACAAATTAAAAGACATATGCGAATAGTTTTAGTGCTCAAATTACATAATTTGGTGAAATACTGCCATATTTAATTGCACATATACTAATAGCTGCTGCTTTATTTGACAGATTTACCGGTCACAATTAGATTATCCGAAGATCTTTTCTCATCTTTATTGCTCATTCCTAATTTTTTAATGCTGATCACATTATTTGTTGGCACAGGCCTTAATAATTTAATGGCACTTTTTCATTTTTATTGCTCAAATCTCTCTTTTAATTGATGATTAATTATGCTGCCCTTTTGTATCAGTGTTTGTGGCTTTATAAATTTTATTTAAACGTCTTGCTTTCGAAAGCCAATGATTTAGGAGATTAGGGTTACCATCGTAGTTTCCAATTGTCTTTAAAAGCTTTATAGGATCGTTGTGTGACACAGTAACGGTTTGTCCATTGGCCGGATTACTTCAAAGGGTGTAAAATTATCTTGCGGAGTTGGATTGACTTGTTGATTCAATTGTTCCAGCTGCTCACCAATCGTTTTTATGGATCGATCAAGACTTTCAAGTGTAATAGCCATTTCAATTTGTTCAGTTATTCGGGTTTCACGTTTGTTAAGTGTTGCTACTAAGCTAACTTACTTGTTCGTCTCGAGATGGTGTCCTTCTTCGCGTTTGCGGACTAGCTACTAACGTGACCTCCACCTGTCTTTCTGCTGGGATCGGAACTCTTTGTAAGTCCTAACAAACTGTGTGTGAGGCGTGAAGACAGCGTTTTGCGATGGTTTATAGATTGTGCATTTGATAATCACTTCAGTATCTATGTCCACTTTCACTATACACTCACGTCCCTATTCGGGCGCCATTCAAAGGATTTTTCTTTTCAGTTAGAAAACACGGACCTTCATGTTAGATCGTAAAAATCACGCTGCCAGGTATGAGCGTCTGAAGTACAGTGCTGTACTAACTGGGGGCTCAGAAATAGAAACGTACCATGTATTAGTAGGGTGGGGCTTATTTGAAAAAAATAATCGAGCGCATGTTTTCCCATGTGGAAAATGATCTTTAGGGTCCATCAGATGACATACTAAAATTTCAGATTTTTTCGTTAAGGTTTAGAGGTGCCGAAATGGGCCTAAGTGCAAAATGTCGAACGGTAGCAAATATCGACCAAAACAGATGCATCTATAAGTAAACACGTAATTTTGTGACCCTAAAGGGCGAAAATTTTGTCGGTTTTGCGGTATCTCTCAAAGTTTTTGAGATATAAGCCTCAGCAATGAATGTGTGTTTGCACTTACGCGAACATATTTGAACTATCACAAGCAACATCTTTGCTGTACAAAATTATATACTGAAAAAAAAAGCAGAGAGAAAGAGAGCGAGAAAAGGAGGGAGATTTAGAGAGAGAGAGAGAGAGAGAGAGAGAGAGAAAGAAAGAATGTTCTTATAATTGAGAGTGGATCATGGATCATGAACATATTTAAACGTGTTTATATATTAATTAATATTGAACTCATAAAATTACATGTCATGTCGAATACTGATTAACAATAGTACTTTTCT
>JASCZW010018035.1:0-16127 GCA_034211315.2 Aedes japonicus
TTTCAACTGATTTACTATAATATAAGTTTTATTTACAATATTTTATTTTCAGGTGACAGTGGATATGGGTTAGCACCATGGTTGTTAACGCCATATCGAGTTGCCAATGATGGCTCAAGAGAAGAAACTTTCAATACCATACATTCTTCAGCCAGGTGTTCTGCTGAAAGGAGTATTGGTGTTTTGAAAGCACGTTGGCGATGTCTTTCGTCCGATCGCAAACTTCGTTACAGCCCCGACAAGACAGCATCAATTATCAACGTGTGCTGTGCTTTACAAAACATATGCATAGCTTATAATATCCATTACAATTTCAAAATCTAACACTACCAGAAGATCCTCTATCTGTAATAGGTGAAGTAAGTGATGATCATGGCTTAGAGAAGAGCACAAAGAATTAGAGATTCCATCAGAGATTCATTGCTTACTTGATAAGAACTGCTATAGAAAATAAAAACATAAACACTATCTTCACTCATTTTGATATGAAAACCGGCCGAAAAAACTCTTAAAATATTAATCCAAAAGTTATGCCCCACACAGGAAGTACATAAAGGGTAAAGGGTAGGGTTCTTGAATGGGTCAAGGGGTTAAAGAATGGTCTTTTGAAAATTGACTTTTGATCCTAGACCCGGAGGACCGAGAGTCATAGAGTCCAGATTCTTCTAGGACGGATTCGATAGCACTGGATTCCTATAGCACGGGTTCCAAAGAATCCTATAGCGCGGTCGATCAGGCATTAACGAATACACGTAACATATGAGATTTGACCAATTGCGGAACAACTCAGATTCTGGGGCCACTTTAGAAGATAAGGCCCTGGTGTCTTCAGTAAAATTGTTGGGTATATATATCGCTACAACGTGGAACAAAGTTACGGTTCTGACAGGCCACTAGGTGGCCCTCCGGAAAAATCCGGAATAACCGCTAAAGGGGACAATTTTCAAAACTGGTCCTAGAACCTCCCGGTCTTTACTTAATCATTCCTTGGAGGTCAACTAAATTGAAAATGATCCGTTGATCTTTGTAAGGTCCAAGGTGGCAACGGGATGGCCCTCCGGAAGATCCGGAATGACCGTAAAAGAGGACCATATTCAAAATTGATCCTAGAGCTTCCCGATTTTTTCTTAATCATTTCCTGAGAGGTCAACTAAATTGAAAATGGTCCGTTGACCTGTGTAAGGTCAAGGTGGCCACTTGGTGGCCCTCCGGAAGATCCGGAACGACCGTAAAAGAGGACCATATTCAAAATTGATCCTAGAGCTTCCCGATTTTTTCTTAATCATTTCCTGAGAGGTCAACTAAATTGAAAATGGTCCGTTGACCGGTGTATGGTCCAAGATGGCCCTGCGGAAAATCCGGAACGTCCGTAAAAGAGGACAATTGTCAAAACTCGTTCCAGAGCTTCCTGATTTTTTTTCTTAATCATTCAAGGGTGGTCAACTAGATCTAGATTCTATCGAGAACTATCGAGAACTTCAGAGAACTTCCGAGAAGACTTTCGAGAAAATTCGAGAAGTACCAAGAACTTTAGAGATCTTCCGAGAAGTTCAGAGATGTTCCAAAATCTACAGAGGAGTTCATAGAAGTTCTGTGAGCTTCCGAGAACGTCCGAAATTTTTCTAGAAGTTCCAAAATCGTCCTAGAAGATCCTCAAACTTCCGAGAACTTCTGAGTAGTTCAAGAACTTTCGAAACGTTCCGAGAACTTCCGCGAAGTTCCGAAATGTTCAGAAAAGTTCGGAGCTCTTCCGAGAACTTCCGAAAACTTCCTAGAATTTCTGAGAAGATTGCGAGAACTTCTGAGAACTGCCGATAACTCCAGAAAGCTTCCTAGAAATTCAGAGAAATTTCAAATTCTTCCTAGAAGTTCCGAGAGCTTCCAAGAACTTCCTTAAACTTCTGAAAACTTCCAAGTTTAGAGATCTCCAGAGAATTTCCAAGAAGTTCTGAGAACTTCCAAGAACTTCCAAGAAACTCTCAGATTTTCCGAGAACTTCCGAAAATTCAAAGAAGTTCCGAAATCTTCCTAGAAGTTACATGAACTTTCTAAAATTTTAGAGAAACTCCTCGCAATTTCTCGGAACTCCTCGCAATTTCTCGGAACTTCTCAGAAGTTCTCAGAACTTCTCATATTTCTCGGAAGATCTTGGAATTTCTCAGAAATTCTGGGAAGTTTTCGGTAATTCTTGTAACTTCTTGAAAGTTCTCAAATTTTTTTGGTTCTCTTTGGATATTCCTGGAAGTTTTTAAATGTTTTGGAGCTTCTCGGAAACTCTCGGTACTTCTAGGAAGCTTGAAGCTCTCAGAATGTCCCAGAATTTATTGGAACTTCTAGGAAGTTGCCAAAACTTCTAAGAAGATTTCGAAACTTCTTTGAACTTCTCGGAAGTTCTGGGAATTCTCAAAAATTCTCGGTAGTTCTTGGAACTTTACAAAAGTTCTCGGAACATACCGAAATTCCTCGGATGATTTCGGACCTTCTTTGAACTTCTCGTTACTTCTCGGATTTTATCGGAGCATCTTGGAAGATCTCGGATCATCTAGGAACTTCTCTGAAATACTCTCAACTTCTCAGAAGTACTTGGAGGTCTTGGAACTTTTCGAAAATTCTCATAAGTTCTCGGAAGCTCTCTGAAATTATTGTATTTGCTCGGAACTTCTCAGAATTTCCTGGAACTTTTGGGAAGTTCACGGAAGTTCTTGGAACTTCTAGGAACTTCGTGGAGGTTTTCGGAACTTATCGGAAGTTCTCTGAAGTCCTCGGGACATCTTGGAACTTGGAAGTTCCGAGGGAAGTTCTCGGAAGCTTTCGGACGAATTTTCTCGGAACTTCTTGGAAGTTCTGTGAAGCTTTTAGAAGATCTAAATCCTTCTCGAAAGTTCTTGGAACTTTTCGGTAGTTCTTGGAACATCCCGAAACTTCTCGGAACATCTCTGGCTTGGATGTTCTCAGAAGTTCTAAGTTTTAGTTTTCGAAAATTCTCGGGACTTTCTGGAAATTCTCGGAAGCTCTTGGAACTTTCAGGAAGATTTCGGAATTTATCTGAACTTATCGGAAGTTCTCTGAAGATCTCAGACATTCTTGAAAGTTGTTGGAACTTAGTAAAAGTTCTCGGAAATTTTCGAAAGTTCTCAGAAATTCTCGGAACTTCTATGATGTTTTCGGAAATTCTCAGATTCTCTTGGAAGTATTCGGCAATTCTCGGAAGTTCTCTAAACTTCTCAGAACTTATCGGAACTTATTTGAACTTCTCGGGTTTTTTAAAAAATTCTCGGAACTTCGCGGTAGTTTTGAAAAAGTTCCGAAAAGTTCGAGACTATACTAGAACTTCCGTTAGGTTCTGAGAAAATCCTAGAAGTTCCGAGAAGTTACTTGAACTTCTGAGAACATCTGAGATGTTCGGAGAACTTTCGAGATATTTGGTCCTCTTGGACGGTCTTGGAATATGGTCCTCTTTTACGGTCCAAGAACTACCGAGAAGTTCAAGAACTTTCGAGAAGTATTTAGATCTTCTAAAAGCTTCACAGAACTTCCAAAAAGTTCCGAGAAAATTCGTCCGAAAACTTCCGAGAACTTTCCTCGGAACTTCAAGTTCCAAGATGTCCCAAGGACTTCAGAGAACTTCCGATAAGTTCCGAAAACCTCCACAAAGTTCCTAGAATTTCCAAGAACTTCCGTGAACTTCCAAAAGTTCCAGGAAATTATGAGAAGTTCCGAGCAAATACGATAATTTCAGAGAGCTTCCGAGAACTTATGAGAACTTTCGAAAAGTTTCAAAACTTCCAAGTACTTCTGAGAACTTGAGAGTATTTCAGAGAGTTCCTAGAAGATCCGAGATCTTCCAAGATGCTTCGAGAAAATCCGAGAAGTAACGAGAAGTTCAAAGAAAGTCCGAAATCATCCGAGGAATTTCGGTATGTTCCGAGAACTTTTGTAAAGTTCCAAGAACTACCAGAATTTTTGAGAATTTCCCAGAACTTCCGAGAAGTTCAAAGAAGTTTCGAAATCTTCTTAGAAGTTTTGACAACTTCCTAGAAGTTCAATAAATTCTGAGAAATTCTGAGAGCTTCAAGCTTCCTAGAAGTACCGAGAGTTTCCGAGAAGCTCCAAGAACATTTGAAAAGTTCCAGAGTAACGGAAATGATTTCTTTCGTTTCCTTTTTAAAAGCACTAAACTTCACTGCTTAAATGCTAAGTTTAATTCTCACTACACTACTTACTGCACCGACTACCTGATGGAAAAGAGGTCGAGCCGCATGGTGCGAACACTTTTATGATATCAAACTGCTGAGTGTGCATTATGCTACCTGGTGCTTTATTGGTGGGCGACGTGGCGTGATGCGCCCACTGCATTTCCTAACGCAGGAATATCCAAAGAGAACCAAAAAATTTGAGAACTTTCAAGAATTACCGAAAACTTCCCAGAATTTCTGAGAAATTCCAAGAACTTCCGAGAAATATGAGAAGTTCTGAGAACTTCTGAGAAGTTTCTAAAAATTACGAGGAGTTTCTCTAAAATTTTAGAAAGTTCTTGTAACTTCTAGGAAGATTTCGGAACTTCTTTGAATTTTCGGAAGTTCTCGGAAAATCTGAGAGTTTCATGGAAGTTCTCGGAAGTTCTCAGAACTTCTTGGAAATTCTCTGAAGATCTCCAAACTTGGAAGTTTTCAGAAGTTTAAGGAAGTTCTTGGAAGCTCTCGGAACTTCTAGGAAGAATGTGAAATTTCTCTGAATTTCTAGGAAGGTTTCTGGAGTTATCGGCAGTTCTCAGAAGTTCTCGCAATCTTCTCAGAAATTCTAGGAAGTTTTCGGAAGTTCTCGGAAGAGCTCGAACTTTTCTGAACATTTCGAAATTTCGCGGAAGTTCTCGGAACGTTTCAGAAGTTCTAGAACTTCTCAGAAGTTTTCGGAAGTTTTAGGCTCTTCTAGGACGATTTTGGAACTTCTAGGAAAATTTCGGAAATTTTCGGAAGCTCTCAGAACTTCTATGAACTCCTCTGTAGATTTTGGAACATCTCTGAGCTTCTCGGAAGATCTCTAAAGTTCTTGGTACTTCTCGAATTTTCTCGAAAGTCTTCTCGGAAGTTCTCTGAAGTTCTCGATAGTTCTCGATAGTTCTCGATAGAATCTAGATCTAGTTGACCAGCCTTGAATGATTAAGATAAAAAATCAGGAAGCTCTGGAACGAGTTTTGAAAATTGTCCTCTTTTATGGACGTTCCGGATTTTCCACAGGGCCATCCAGTGGCCATCTTGAACCATGCACCGGTCAACGGACCACTTTCAATGTAGTTTACCTCCCAGGATTGATTTAGAAAAAAAAAAAACCGAAAAGATCTAGGATCAATCAATTGTTCGCTTTTACAGTCGTTCCGGATCTTCCGGAGGGCCACCAAAAGGCCACCTTGGACGCTTGGAACATACACTGGCCAACGGTCCACCTCCAATCTAGTTTACCAACTAGGAATGATTTAGAAAAAAAAACCGGAAAGCTCTAAGACCAGTTCTAAAAAATTTCCTCTTTCACCGGCATGACTATACACCGGTCAATGGACCACTTCCAATTTAGTTTACCGTTCAGGAATGATTCAGAAAAAACAAGAAGCTCTAGGCAGAGGGAAGTCGAGAAATTTTCCAACCCGAAAAATTCCTCGGCCGGACTGGAAGCTAAATGCTAAATATTTCCAAGAATTCTGTAGAATTGTTCATAGGATTCTGCAGAATCTTTCCAAGGATTTTAAATTGTTTGCCACAATATTTTCTGGAATTTTGTATTACCTCTTTAGGAATCTTCTGGCCCTCTTGGGATCCTATGAGATGGTTTCGTTTCGGTTTGGGTACAGTACAAGCACAGACAAACAGACATAACACATTAAACGTTTCTCACTGTAAAACATCGTCGCGAAAACACTACCGCCATCTGTTGAGTACACTGTGATGTGCTACACTGTACAAATGGCGGTAGTGTGTAAACGTCAAACGCAAGAGAATTGACTATGCGCGCCACTACCAACTAAGAAACATACTACCTATACTAAGAAACATTTAAATGTTTGTTCTTCTACCGTTAAATGCGGGGATGATGAACAAATTGCGAAGGCTGTTTCTCTGTGGTACAAGAATCATTTTTAAAGGGTAAATATAGAAAAGAATATTTTCTAAAGCGATTTATTTGTTTAAAACAGCTTACATTTCTATCAACTATAACAATTTGTTTCAAATTAAACTATCAATAATCAGATTCCACATCGGTTTGGCTACTTGTTTGAGTCGAAGCAAACTTGTTCAGCTCCAATTCAAGCATTTGTTTTTTATTTTCAGGCTTTCCTGCTTCACTTGTAATAGAGCTTTTGTGTCTCGTTGCTCTCTTCTTTTGCTTCAACGTATCTTCGGAAAAGTTCAAGTTTTTCCTTCTTCCCGTTATATCGCTTACTCGTTTTCGTTCCAGTTCCAACTTTCATCCCGAGTTCATCACTTTGTTCTTCCGCTTCCATCGGTTCACCATCAAAACATTCATCAATGTATTCTTCCAAGAAAACTTCATTTTCTTCTTCTGCTTGAGTTTCCATAGAGGCTTCCAACGTTCCATCATCCAGATGGAGGCTTCTCTGAGCAGGCTTCCGACAACCATATGATTTTGCCGCAGCTATGCCGAAACGGCAGCATTCAACCCGGCAGATCTCACCACACTTTCTTCATACGGGTTTAAATGCTTGGTCTTGTTTGGGCCTCCTCCCGTTTTTTTCAAAATGTTTTTGTTATGGTGTAATTTGTTCTTCACTTTATGTTTATAGTCCGCCCACACCTAAAATTAAAAATTAAGAAAAAAATTAGGAGCATTTCCAAAAACTAAACTTTTCGGCAGTCTTGATTCACTTCGTCATGGGGGTTTTGTAGGCCAAATTGTCTGAAACGCGGCCATTAGATGCACTTTTATACGAAAAAGTTTGTTGCCAATTTTGAGCCCAGTAGGTGTTGAAAAACCCCCATGACGAAGTGAATCAAGACTGCCGGAAATGGGGGGTGGCTCCCTATTTGAACTTACTTTTTTCCAATCTGAAACTTCCCGCACCGGAGGACCTCGCTCGTTAAGCGCTTTTTTTAAAATATCCCATTGTTTGTGGGAATTCCTTTTGCCATCGGGTGTTTTTAACAAACCTCGAGCGAGGTCTTGGTTTTCCTCCATGAATGACGTAAGACATTCCACTTGAGAGGAATTGATGCTCATTGCATTTCGTGGTGATTCCATAGTCCTGAAATGAACTGTAATTAATGATTGAGTTCAATAAACGCATTATATTCATACTTACATATTAGTTTAAGCACGTAAAGAAGTAATTAGAGATAATTACATTAATATTGAGCTTAAAGTTTCAAGCTACTGCGCACTCGTTAATCTGGCGAACAACTTCAGCTTGTCGAGATATTTGTTTTCGATTCGCGCTCAAAAATGCTCGAACATAATATTACGCAATGCCAAATTTGGCTCGAAGATCTAGTACTACCTTATGCGTTTCACTCGTTTCGAGCTCGATTCGAAATCGGTAATGCCAAATGTGGTCGAAACGAAAAAAAAACACTCGAATCGAGATGCGCAATGCCACCCCTGGACGACGCTGACACCATGGTAGCGATGGAAAAGTTTGAGCACAAAGTATTGATCTGACAAGTGATTTATACCTGTGGTAGCGGTCGTCGATTATTAACGCCAAGGTGTACGATGAAGAATGTTTGAAGGAGAGATAGCTACCACTGTACAGTAAGTAGGAGCCAACTCCTCCTCTCTTCTGGCTGGATTAGGATTCCGCACACTACGTCAAATCGGTTCTTCAGTGGTTGGCAATCAATAATGTATAATTCTTCGGACATGAATCCGCCGTATAGCGGTCAATTGAACGGTATTGGCCGAATTCTCAAGCAGCACTTTCAAAAGGAAGCTACAGTATTCCAAAACATACAGGAGTTCCTGAAAAACTGAATCGCAACCCCCAAAAAAGTCACAAAAGCTGTGCACTGTGTCACTGTGCAGAATTTAATGTACATTGTCAAGTCCAAAGTGTGAGTGTTTTACAAAAACTAAGGTATATTTATTAATTTTTGTTAATATATTTTATTTTTTATTGTTTATTTACTCATAAACGGTGATATGCAACAAAAGATAATTTTCTCCAATAAATCAAAAATAAAAAATTTACTCTTTTATTCGAAAAGCAATTTTGCTTACTACTTTTCGATAAAATCTTCAAGCTAAGTGCTCGTTTGGCTGAAAAAAGTTTGCAGTCGTTGCTGGGTTATTTGAAAATTTTACACAGGGAAATATAAATGAAATTTAATTTTAATTCTTCAATTGAAACATAGCCGTAGATGTACTTTCTTGTACTGGCTAAACTAATGTTTGCATGGGTGTCTATTAGTTGGCTTACACAAATTTATTTATTAAAAGGTCGGAAGCTTTTTAACATACCGCTTTTATTTTAAGCACTTTGGTGCACATATTTCAGTACTAAAAACATACTTGGCAGAAATTCAAGTCTAATTTAAACATAAAACTTTCATCGCAGGTCCACTCAATACACCTGGCTCAAGGCATCCATCAATCAAATTACATTCAATAAACTTGCGTACGTACCTCCCATTAACTCATAGATTTCCCTACCGCTGGTGACGGCTTCCGTCGGCTTTCCGTTGCATGATTTTTCATACTGTGCAAATACATTCGCATATCCGGTAGCGTGCAAAAAGTTACATCTCAATTGCACGCGATGGATGGATTGAATTTAATTTTTCATTTCCACACCTCGATGCGCGGGAAAGTCACCATCAGAAGTGCAAATAGCTGGGTACACAAAATAGCGTATAAGTGTCCTGTCAGGATCGCACACCTATTCAAAACAAAGGTGTGCGCATCAAGTAGGTGAGAAGAGTACGATGCTCTGCAGGGTGATACGCACTATAGTCGGCTTTTATTTGACAATTAATAAACATGCAGAATTGTATTGGATTCACATCGAAAATGTACTGAAATGGCTCTTCTAGAAAAGAAAAATGAAAACGGTGGTCTGCTCCGAGAGTTCTTTTCATACCACTCTCCCCTACCTGCCAAGAAGCGTCAAATGAGGAGATCAGAATTGTCGCACCAACTACCTGCTACAGCTGCTGATACTTCTGTTCGTACAATGGATGGAGCCAAGTACAATTTGATTGTGTAAACACGGTTTTATTGCGAGACTCTCGAACCGTGACAATGGAACTTGTTTAAAGAAATTAATTTAACATTCGCTTATTTACTCAGTGGAAAATTAGAAGTGTGCATCCCGGTAACAAAGTACTGAGCTACCTTTCGAGAAACGCCATCTCCTACAGGAAATGTTGGCATGTACTATTGGCCTTGTTTCAGGGCTATGGATCGGTTGTTTTGAGTTTTCTGTTGTGTGCATCAATTGAAGGTAATAGTAGAGTAATTGAAGATTAATAGGATAAAAAGAAGTTTCAATACACACTTAGAGACTTGAAACCTCTGTCAGATAGCCAGTAGTAGTGCCGTGCCGATCGGCATTGGAGGGGTTATACAATTAAACATGAAAACATTCGGTTTTATTTTGCTTTATTTTTCTATCGTTTTTGTCCTTTTCATACAAAATCTTAATAATTTCTCGATAGATTTTTGAGATTTTTCCATAAATCTGATGGAACTTTGTGCAATCAATTCGTGATATCTCATTATCACATTTTGCATAAAAAGCACTGTATTTGTATTGTTTTCTATTATCTAGGATAGGGACGAATGCCGTCTACTGTTAAGATCCCTTTAAAACGACAAATAAAAAGAAAATGTAGTCTAGTAACACGGTGCTAAGAGGAGCAAATCCATTGGAGAGATATCGGCCATGGCATATTTGGACGTCGAAAAGGATTCGATAATGTCAGGCATGATGTTCTAGGGTTCAAGCTGCATCGGACATCATGCCGATGTATCTTTTTAAGATCATCAAACAATACCTTTCGGACAGATCATTCCAGGTCTTTATGGACAATTTCCCGAACTGAGATATATTCAACCTTGATGCTGGATTTTTCTATTTAATAAAACTATCGAATTCGACATCTTTACGTCTGATTTGTCTCCCCTGCCAGAGAGTGGTGCTCTGTCGATATTTTCTAAGATCATTTCCGTCGTCTACAAAGGTTAAGTGATTCGTAATCCAACTAAAAAACTATAGGTAGGTTTCGATCTTCTGTCCGAGACCATTTCAACAGTGAAAAGATATTTATCAATGCAGCTAAAACCCAGATGGTTCTGTTTCCCCACTCTAAGTCACCTCAACTCGTATGTTCACAAAACAACAACAAAGTGAGACACCTTGTTATGATCTCAGAATCCGCTGATTAAGAGAAAGTCCACTCTATCGACCAAAAAAGAGCTCGCGGTCTATAAATAAATCGTTTCCAGGTTTGCCAATCTGGGAGAGCTGCGCTAATTGTTACCATCGAACCTTCAGATAATTCAGAATAAGATCCTACGAATGATGCTGAACAATCCGAGGTTCTGTGATCCATCTTCTGATTGGTGAGCTGAGGAGGAGACAGATCATCTAATCTTTCGGTCCACCTCTAAGCATCTTGGTGGTTATCCACCGATTGCCTGTCGATCTGCCAAGTTTGGAAGACGTCTGCATTGAGTTATCTCAAATTATAATATTCCGCCCAGCAGGCGGCGCCCAATATACCACATAACATTGCAATTGGTTGAGTAGATTGGAGATAACCCGTAACGCTGGTAGATCACCTTTTCGTGGTGCGTTACGGGGTATCAGATCTACCACCGAACCCTAGTCCGAATTAATTCAAACTAGGGAACATATTTGTTATTTGTAGTCAAAGGAACATATTTTAGTCCTTATTACATTTTATGTCTTATGAAAAGTGACAATACTTGTTTTGCAATTGTGCGAGGATGAGCTTAGAATAAGTAAAACATGGTTAGTCTTCATTTATGTGAATTCTCATTGTCTATTTGATGTTCTATAGTTTGAATTGGTTATGACTAGGGTTCTGATGCATGGTCACTATCGGAGTTATTGTTTGTTTTGTTTGCAATGAATCCGGTTTTGACTGATAAAGGGGCGCGCCTTTGAAGAGTGCTCTCACTCCTCAAAGGGTTTAAATAGCGGAAACTTTCAATAAAATTTGATGCATTGCCAACAAAACAAACAATGACAACTGTAACAACACCGAATTCCTCATCATTTCTCAATAGTGATGAGGTAAATCGACATGCACTAAACAAAGGACACGGGATATACTACAATAGATCAAATTACTGGTCTCAGTGGTTTATGTCCCGAACAGAGGAAAAAAAAAAAAAAGATTGGAGATTTTCCCAGTTAGTACAAAACCGATGTGCTTGGAAATCAAAAGAAGCATAAAGTTACCTGAAGGCACGAAAGCCTTCTAGAGACTCTAATTTCACCGAATCCTTCACTAGTAATTTTAAGCGGATTGGAATAGATTACTGCTTAGAACGTTCAGCTTGCTCAACGAAGATATTAGTTTCATTTGCAAAATTGTTTGAATATTGTTATTGTACAAATTTAAAGTTTATGAAAAAAAATTATTTGAAGCATCGGCTGTAAACGGTTGTGTCGATGCTTCGTTCCGTAATATTTTTTATATCTGTTTAGGTAACTTACTGTTCGGTGGCACAAGTAATCGAGTGACAGCAGATAAAAAATAGCAAACCTGCTTCCCAGTGAGATGAGCTGGTTCACCGGGTGTGGTGGGCCCGTGGTGGAGATCATAATAAATGATGATCCATACTAATGGAACTACAATCCCATTTTGTGAGTAGCTCCAACAGCATCCTTACTGTTGGTATAAATCGATTCAAAGTGGTTGTCAGGTGTTCAAAAATCAATTTAAGGTGTTTGTACAAAAAAAAGTTACACATAAGACATAAGGGTAAATATTGACCCGCATTTCAACCCTTCTTAGAACCTCGAAACTTCAACTAAGAGTCAAAGTTCATGCACCATTTGAAAGGTTCTGGTCTCAAAAATTCATTGGAAAAAAGAAACTGATTCCGGTAACATTTCAAAGGATATTTCAAAGGTAACATTTCGGGAAGGAAGAATTAATTTGGCTGTTTTAACAGAAATGCATATGAAACATTGCAGACTCATTGTAGAGAATTTTCGTCTTCAGCAAAGTTTCTCCGTGCGTAACGAATCGTCTGTTGGTATTTTCGTATAAGTTTCAGTTTTTGCAATTCAAAAACAATCTAGAAAAAGAGAAGAAGTTACAGCCACGAAAAGACCCTATCTCCTACTTATAGACCGACAGTACATTCATATCCTTCGAAAATTATCGTCGTTAAATAATAATCTGTGAAACTTTTTGCGACCCAACTTTTTCAATCAAAGCGTATTACAGCAAATTATTAAAAAGTAGAATTATGTTCACAGTTCAATTACTCTATGAGTTACAATCAAGAATGTAATCAACTGTTGCATATTAGGCTGAGTCAAGCCACACATACCCTATAAAGCTTTAATTTCATGCATCACACATTCCACGTCTCTATTGTTTCAGCTTGACCAAGCTGATAATTCGATGATTGGTGTTTGGTTATAAATTCCATATCGCCAATTTCGGATAACGTCGCTTTCAATTGAGGTCTACGGTAGCTCAGTCGGTAGAGCTGCAGGTATAGAACAACACCATTCTGCGATAACTGGGTTCGAATATATATTTGAACAACTCTTATGAAAATTTCCCCACAATGCATGAACAACTCATATTTTGAGGGTTAATGTAAAGTCCAAATTGGGTTGTAATAAGAGTAAAGCAAAAGAAGAAGCAGGATATTCATTGCATTTTTTGGCCTGAATGAGCTCCCGGTATGGAGGAAGGCTATTTCTAATCAATCGACCCTAAAGTTTGAGTGGTAGTTAAAATATTAACCTCGTGCGTGGTGCAGAAAATGTCTGTATCGAAAAGAAAATAGAGCGAAAAATAGCAGAATCAAAATGCCAGCCAGTTGCAGCAGTTTGTGTTTTTGATTTAAAAAAAATCGTAGCAGCTCACCAATAAATGCCAACGCTTGAAAGTGAAATAAAAAAAGTGAAATAAATGCATTGAATAGTTTAAATTTAACCATCGATTCTTGCTTGAAGCTATTTTCAAATTATTTATTGTCACCATTGATGTCAGTATTTTATTCAATCAATGTGCAGAGGAGTAATGCCTTCAACTAAATGTCGCTCTATTATTGCCATCATTCTGAATCAAGCGTTCAAATTATTTTTTTATTTTAAACTAAAAAGTCACTGTGAAGCATTGCACTGTCGCTGTGGTCCTTATCAGAATGTATGTTTATTTATTTGTCTATAATTTCTTTTATGTGTTATGACACCCTTCTGGTAAACCAGCAAAGTGTCGACCAATAACACCCCAATTTCTTTTGTACTTTTGGTTCATTAAATTATTTTTTTAACTATGAAATCTTGTTCGTTTTACTAACCTTTCCAATCAGACTAAGGCCAGAGTGCTGTACACAGAAGTTGTCTCCATTCTTTTCATAATACGTGCTTGCACATCGCCAGACTCGCAGTCTGTGAAAGGTCCGAAGGTCACTTTCTCCTTGGTCGATCCACCCTGCTCGTTGTACACCGCTTCTTCTTGTGTCCGTCGCGAAACATTCTAACTGAGCACTCTCCGGCACTCTCACGACATGCCCAGCCCACCGTAGTCAACCGATTTGCTTTTGCCTTCACGTTCCGGCTCCCATCTGAACTCCATCTTAGATCGTACGCAGCTTCTTCCGTTCAATGACACCAATGGTGCTCAAGAAATTGTATGATGAAAAGTCTACTAGGGAGGAAGGGGGGGGTCCAAGATTTTCAAAAATTAGTCTACGTGGCTCATGAACAGGCACTATTTGTGCCGTGTAAAATCCGTATCCCACAGATTAATCTGAAAACAACATTCGATGGTGTCCCAAGTGGTGAAGTCATTCAAGAAGACCCAAACGGACCAGCAACGATGAGGCAGAGGCAGAAAACCAAAGAAAGTTGATCCGGTGAAGGCAAGAAAAGTGTTGAATCTGTTCAAGCGTCGACCGAAGCTTTTGATTCGCGATTTGGCGAAGAAGGGGGAGGTTTCCATCTGGTTCGTCGAGAAAACGATAAACCCTGCTGGCCGCTTCTTCTACGAGGTCCGGAAGGCTCCATCCGAAGTAACCAATAATTCTCTGATGTTTGTTGCTTCCGTCAAACTTATATACCAGTTGAAGCTCTCTTCCGTAAACAGATTAACGTTGGAAGTTTTTTGCTCCGCTCTGCTCTTACTGACTGCATTAATTCTGTCAGAAATCAGGTGTTCTTTATCTCCTGCTCTCAATTTTCCTTGTAAGTTATATTTCACCTCTCTTCTTACCGTTGCTTCTGAAACGTTAGACTGCTTTGCCATTTTTCTCATGTTCCTAACGGGATTACAAGTTAGCGGAGTTAAGGACAAGCGTGCCACCAGGCCTTTTACGGAAAATTATTAATAAATCTATCAAAAGATATACTTCAGATTCATTTGATTATTGTTTTAGACATGGTGTGCAAAATTTAAGGCAGAATTATCGGTTATCTTACTATTTATTACCAATTTTATGTCGATCATAAAAAAGCGCCAAAAATTATAATATTCATACCAATTTAAAAAGCAATTCAGCGTTTATTCGAAAAAATAACGGTAATAACCGGTGGTTCCAAAATTGTACTTGTGACTCCATCACAAGTCTGTTATGCCAGTTTTAAGGCTACCAAGACTCGCGCTACTAAAGGGCGATACGGTCAAAATTTGGTCAATATCAACTTGACGTATTTCTTTCAATTTTGCATTTAAAAACCTGAACACCCCTCATTTTGAAGGTGTGTGTGTGTAGAATGCTGCTCCTATTTTGATTTTGGAATTCACTCTTCAGTTGTCAAAATGCCGTCCAAGCAAGAAGAGCAGCGTATCAAAATTTTGCTCGCGCATCGCGAAAATCCGAGCTACTCGCACACAAAGTTGGCGAAATCGCTGAAAGTTGCCAAATCAACCGTTACAAATGTAATTAAAGTGTTTGGGGAACGTTTGTCGACAGCCAGGAAGTCTGGATCGGGGGGAAATCGAAAACCGGAAGCCGCTGAGACGACAAAGAGAGTTGCCGGTAGTTTCAAGCGAAACCCTAACCTATCTCTCCGAGATGCCGCAAATAAGCTGGGTTTATCGTCTACAACCGTGCATCGCGCCAAAAAACGAGCCGGACTATCGACTTACAAGAAGGTAGTGACTCCAAATCGCGATGATAAACAAAATACGACGGCCAAAGCGCGATCCCGGAGGCTGTACACGACGATGCTGACGAAGTTTGACTGCGTGGTAATGGACGACGAAACCTACGTCAAAGCCGACTACAAGCAGCTTCCGGGACAGGAGTTTTATACGGCAAAAGGAAGGAGAAAGGTAGCAGATATTTTCAAGCACACGAAACTGTCAAAGTTCGCAAAGAAATATCTGGTTTGGCAAGCCATCTGTACCTGTGGCTTGAAAAGCAGCATTTTCATAGCTTCCGGGACCGTCAACCAAGAAATTTACGTGAAAGAGTGTTTGAATAAACGTCTGCTGCCTTTCCTGAAGAAACACGGTTGTTCCGTACTGTTTTGGCCGGATTTGGCATCTTGCCATTACGGTAAAAAGGCCATGGAGTGGTACGCCGCCAACAACGTGCAGGTGGTTCCCAAGGACAAGAACCCTCCCAACACGCCAGAGCTCCGCCCAATTGAAAAATACTGGGCTATTGTCAAGCGGAACCTAAAGAAGACCAAAAAACTGCTAAGGACGAGCAGTAGTTCAAGGCAAACTGGCTTTCTGCGGCGAAGAAGGTGGACAAGGTGGCTGTACAAAATCTGATGGCAGGGGTCAAGCGTAAGGCCCGGCAATTCGGATTTGGAAAAGCGGAAGCCTAACTGAATATTTTTCCTGAATTTTATACTAATTGAACTTGAAAAAGAAATTTAATTTGATTTTTTAAATAAACGATTTCACCGATTTACACGCGTTTTCCCTTGACCAAATTTTGACCGTATCACCCTT